>CAXAJV010000321.1:0-15985 GCA_963969225.1 Xylocopa violacea | reverse complement strand
AGGTTAGGATATATAACGTTATAGACTTATATAATGTCCGCACCGAGACGTACGGGACGACACGAACGGGATTCTGTAAAACATTACCGCCGAGGGGCTAGATGGGTTAGGTTAGGTTATATTACGTTATAGACGTATATAATGTTCCCACCGAGAAGTAGGGGCCGACCCGCCAGGTATTTTGGAAAATACTACATCCGAGATGTTAGGTTGCATGAGCTTAGGATATATAACGTTATAGACGTATATAATTTCCGCACCGTGACGTACGGGGAGACACGAACGGGATTCTGTAAAACATTATCACCGAGGGTCTAGATGGGTTAGGTTAGGTTATATTACGATATAGACTTATATAATGTCCCTACCGAGAAGTGGGGCCGACCCGCCAGGAATGTTGTGAAATACTACATTCGAGATGTTAGGTTGCCTTCGGGTGGGATATACAATGTTATAGACGTATATAATGTCCCCACCGAGAAGTATGAACCAAACCGAACGGGATTCTGTAAAACATTACCGCCGAGGAGCTAGATGGGTTAGGTTAGGTTATATTACGTTATGGCCGTATATAATTTTCCCACCGAGAAGTAGGTCCCGACCCGCCAGAAATGTTGTAAAATACTACATCCGAGATGTTAGGTTGCCTTAGGTTAGGATATATAACGTTATAGACGCATACAATGTCCCCACCGAGATGTACGGGACGACACGAATTGGATTCCGTAAAACATTACCAGCGGGGGGCTAGATGGGTTAGGTTAAGTTATATTACGATATAGACTTATATAATGTCCCCACCGAGAAGTGGGGCCGAACCGCCAGGAATGTTGTGAAATACTACATTCGAGATGTTAGGTTGCCTTCGGGTGGGATATACAATGTTATAGACGTATATAATGTCCCCACCCAGAAGTACGGACAGAAACGACCGGGATTCTGTGAAACATTATCACTTAGGGGCAAAATGGGTTACGATAGGTTATATTACGATATAGACGTATATAGTGTGCCCACCGAGAAGTAGGGGCCGACCCGCCTTTAATGTTGTAAAATACTACATTCGAGATGTTAAGTTGCCTTAGGTTAGGATATATAACGTTATAGACGTATATAACGTCCGCACCGAGACGTACGGGACGACACGAACGGATTCTGTAAAACATTTCCGCCGTGGGGCTAGATGGGTTAGGTTAGGTTATATTACGTTATAGACGTATATAATGTTCCCACCGAGAAGTAGGGGCCGACCCGCCAGGTATTTTGGAAAATACCACATCCGAGATGTTAGGTTGCCTTAGGTTAGGATATATAACGTTATAGACGTATATAATGTCCGCACCGTGACGTACGGGGCGACACGAACGGATTCTGTAAAACATTTCCGCCGAGGGGCTAGATGGGTTAGGTTAGGTTATATTACGTTATAGACATATATAATGTTCCCACCGAGAAGTAGGGGCCGACCCGCCAGGTATTTTGGAAAATACTACATCCGAGATGTTAGGTTGCCTTAGGTTAGGATATATAACGTTATTGACGTATATAATGTCCGCACCTTGACGTACGGGGCGACACGAACAGAATTCTGTGAAACATTACCAGCGAGGGTCTAGATAGGTTAGGTTAGGTTATATTACGATATAGACTTATATAATCTCCCTACCGAGAAGTGGGGCCGACCCGCCAGGAATGTTGCAAAATACTGCATCCGAGATGTTAGGTTGCCTTAGGTTAGGATATACAATGTTATGGACGTATATAATGTCCCCACCGAGAAGTACGGACAGAGACGACCGGGATTCTGTGAAACATTATCACTTAGGGGCAAAATAGGTTAGGTTAGGTTATATTACGATATAGACGTATATAGTGTGCCCACCGAGAAGTAGGGGCCGACTCGCCTGGAATGTTGTAAAATACTACATTCGAGATGTTAAGTTGCCTTAGGTTAGGATATATAACGTTATAGACTTATATAATGTCCGCACCGAGACGTACGGGACGACACGAACGGGATTCTGTAAAACATTATCACCGAGGGTCTAGCTGGGTTAGGTTAGGTTATATTACGATATAGACTTATATAATGTCCCTACCGAGAAGTGGGACCGACCCGCCAGGAATGTTGTGAAATACTACATTCGAGATGTTAGGTTGCCTTCGGGTGGGATATACAATATTATAGACGTATATAATATCCCAACCGAGAAGTATGAACCAAACCGAACGGGATTCTGTAAAACATTACCGCCGAGGGGCTAGATGGGTCAGGTTAAGTTATATTACGTTATGGACATATATAATGTTCCCACCGAGAAGTAGGTCCCGACCCGCCAGGAATGTTGTAAAATACTACATCCGAGATGTTAGGTTGCCTTAGGTTAGGATATATAACGTTATAGACGTATATAATGTCCGCACCGTGACGTACGGGGCGACACGAACGGGATTCTGTGAAAGATTACCAGCGAGGGTTTAGATGGGTTAGGTTAGGTTATATTACGATATAGACTTATATAATGTTCCCACCGAGAAGTAGGTTCAGCCCGCCAGGAATTTTGTAAAATACTACATTTGATATGTTAAGTTGTCTTAGGTTAGGATATATAACGTTATAGACTTATAGAATGTTCGCACCGAGACGTACGGGACGACACGAACGGGAGTCTGTGAAATAATACAAGCGAGGGTCTAGATGGGTTAGGTTAGGTTACATTACGATATAGACTTATATAATGTCCCTACCGAGAAGTGGGGCCGACCCGGCAGGAATGTTGTGAAATACTACATCCGACATGTTAGGTTGCCTTAGGTTTGGATATATAACGTTATAGACGCATACAATGTCCCCACCGAGATGTACGGGACGACACGAATTGGATTCCGTAAAACATTACCAGCGGGGGGCTAGATGGGTTAGGTTAAGTTATATTACGATATAGCCTTATATAATGTCCCCACCGAGAAGTGGGGCCGAACCGCAAGCAATGTTGTGAAATACTACATTCGAGATGTTAGGTTGCCTTCGGGTGGGATATACAATGTTATAGGCGTATATAATGTCCCCACCGAGAAGTACGGACAGAAACGACCGGGATTCTGTGAAACATTATCACTTAGGGGCAAAATAGGTTAGGTTAGGTTATATTGCGATATAGACGTATATAGTGTGCCCACTGAGAAGTAGGGGCCGACCCGCCTGGAATGTTGTAAAATACTACATTCGAGATGTTAAGTTGCCTTAGGTTAGGATATATAACGTTATAGACGTATATAATGTCCGCACCGAGACGTACGGGACGACACGAACGGGATTCTGTAAAACATTATCACCGAGGGTCTAGATGGGTTAGGTTAGGGTCAATTACGTTATAGACTTATATAATGTCCCTACCGAGAAGTAGGTTCAGCCCGCCAGGAATTTTGTAAAATACTACATTCGATATGTTAAGTTGCCTTAGGTTAGGATATATAACGTTATAGACTTATAGAATGTTCGCACCGAGACGTACGGGACGACACGAACGGGAGTCTGTGAAATAATACAAGCGAGGGTCTAGATGGGTTAGGTTAGGTTACATTACGATATAGACTTATATAATGTCCCTACCGAGAAGTGGGGCCGACCCGCCAGGAATGTTGTGAAATACTACATCCGACATGGTAGGTTGCCTTAGGTTTGGATATATAACGTTATAGACGCATACAATGTCCCCACCGAGATGTACGGGACGACACGAATTGGATTCCGTAAAACATTACCAGCGGGGGGCTAGATGGGTTAGGTTAAGTTATATTACGATATAGCCTTATATACTGTCCCCACCGAGAAGTAGGGCCGAACCGCAAGGAATGTTTTGAAATACTACATTCGAGATGTTAGGTTGCCTTCGGGTGGGATATACAATGTTATAGGCGTATATAATGTCCCCACCGAGAAGTACGGACAGAAACGACCGGGATTCTGTGAAACATTATCACTTAGGGGCAAAATAGGTTAGGTTAGGTTATATTGCGATATAGACGTATATAGTGTGCCCACTGAGAAGTAGGGGCCGACCCGCCTGGAATGTTGTAAAATACTACATTCGAGATGTTAAGTTGCCTTAGGTTAGGATATATAACGTTATAGACGTATATAATGTCCGCACCGAGACGTACGGGACGACACGAACGGGATTCTGTAAAACATTATCACCGAGGGTCCAGATGGGTTAGGTTAGGGTCAATTACGATATAGACTTATATAATGTCCCTACCGAGAAGTAGGTTCAGCCCGCCAGGAATTTTGTAAAATACTACATTCGATATGTTAAGTTGCCTTAGGTTAGGATATATAACGTTATAGACTTATAGAATGTTCGCACCGAGACGTACGGGACGACACGAACGGGATTCTGTAAATCATTACCGCCGAGGGGCTAGATGGGTTAGGTTAGGTTATATTACGTTATAGACGTATATAATTTTCCCACCGAGAAGTAGGTCCCGACCCGCCAGAAATGTTGTAAAATACTACATCCGAGATGTTAGGTTGCCTTAGGTTAGGATATATAACGTTATGGACGTATATAATGTCCCCACCGAGAAGTTTGAGCCAACACGACCGGGATTCCGTAAAACACTATCAGCGAGGGGCAAAATGGGTTAGGTTAGGTTATATTACGATATAGACGTATATAGTGTGCCCACCGAGAAGTAAGGGCCGACCCGCCAGGTATTTTGGTAAATACCTCATCCGAGATGTTGGGTTGCCTTAGGTTAGGATATATAACGTTATAGACGTATATAATGTCCGCACCGTGACGTACGGGGCGACACGAACGGGAGTCTGTGAAATAATACCAGCGAGAGTCTAGATGGGTTAGGTTAGGTTACATTACGATATAGACTTATATAATGTCCCTACCGAGAAGTGGGGCCGACCCGCCAGGAATGTTGTGAAATACTACATCCGAGATGTTAGGTTGCCTTAGGTTTGGATATATAACGTTATAGACGCATACAATGTCCGCACCGAGACGTACGGGACGACACGAACGGATTCTGTAAAACATTTCCGCCGTGGGGCTAGATGGGTTAGGTTAGGTTATATTACGTTATAGACGTATATAATGTTCCTACCGAGAAGTAGGGGCCGACCCACCAGGTATTTTGGAAAATACTACATCCGAGATATTAGGTTGCCTTAGGTTAGGATATATAACGTTATTGACGTATATAATGTCCGCACCTTGACGTACGGGGCGACACGAACAGAATTCTGTGAAACATTACCAGCGAGGGTCTAGATAGGTTAGGTTAGGTTATATTACGATATAGACTTATATAATGTCCCTACCGAGAAGTGGGGCCGACCCGCCAGGTATTTTGGAAAATACTATATCCGAGATGTTAGGTTGCCTTAGGTTAGCGTATATAACGTTATAGACGTATATAATGTCCGCACCGTGACGTACGGGGCGACACGAACGGGATTCTGTGAAAGATTACCAGCGAGGGTTTAGATGGGTTAGGTTAGGTTATATTACGATATGGACTTATATAATGTTCCCACCGAGAAGTAGGTTCAGCCCGCCAGGAATTTTGTAAAATACTACATTCGATATGTTAAGTTGCCTTAGGTTAGGATATATAACGTTATAGACTTATAGAATGTTCGCACCGAGACGTACGGGACGACACGAACGGGATTCTGTAAAACATTACCGCCGAGGGGCTAGATGGGTTAGGTTAGGTTATATTACGTTATAGACATATATAATGTTCCCACCGAGAAGTAGGGGCCGACCCGCCAGTTATTTTGGAAAATACTACATCCGAGATGTTAGGTTGCCTTAGGTTAGGATATACAATGTTATAGACGTATATAATATCCCCACCGAGAAGTACGGACAGAGACGACCGGGATTCTGTGAAACATTATCACTTAGGGGCAAAATAGGTTAGGTTAGGTTATATTACGATATAGACGTATATAGTGTGCCCACCGAGAAGTAGGGGCCGACCCGCCTTTAATGTTGTAAAATACTACATTCGAGATGTTAAGTTGCCTTAGGTTAGGATATATAACGTTATAGACGTATATAATGTCCGCACCGAGACGTACGGGACGACACGAACGGATTCTGTAAAACATTTCCGCCGTGGGGCTAGATGGGTTAGGTTAGGTTATATTACGTTATAGACGTATATAATGTTCCTACCGAGAAGTAGGGGCCGACCCGCAAGGTATTTTGGAAAATACTACATCCGAGACGTTAGGTTGCCTTAATTCAGGATATATAACGTTATTGACGTATATAATGTCCGCACCTTGACGTACGGGGCGACACGAACAGAATTCTGTGAAACATTACCAGCGAGGGTCTAGATAGGTTAGGTTAGGTTATATTACGATATAGACTTATATAATGTCCCTACCGAGAAGTGGGGCCGACCCGCCAGGTATTTTGGAAAATACTATATCCGAGATGTTAGGTTGCCTTAGGTTAGCGTATATAACGTTATAGACGTATATAATGTCCGCACCGTGACGTACGGGGCGACACGAACGGGATTCTGTGAAAGATTACCAGCGAGGGTTTAGATGGGTTAGGTTAGGTTATATTACGATATGGACTTATATAATGTTCCCACCGAGAAGTAGGTTCAGCCCGCCAGGAATTTTGTAAAATACTACATTCGATATGTTAAGTTGCCTTAGGTTAGGATATATAACGTTATAGACTTATAGAATGTTCGCACCGAGACGTACGGGACGACACGAACGGGATTCTGTAAAACATTACCGCCGAGGGGCTAGATGGGTTAGGTTAGGTTATATTACGTTATAGACATATATAATGTTCCCACCGAGAAGTAGGGGCCGACCCGCCAGTTATTTTGGAAAATACTACATCCGAGATGTTAGGTTGCCTTAGGTTAGGATATACAATGTTATAGACGTATATAATATCCCCACCGAGAAGTACGGACAGAGACGACCGGGATTCTGTGAAACATTATCACTTAGGGGCAAAATAGGTTAGGTTAGGTTATATTACGATATAGACGTATATAGTGTGCCCACCGAGAAGTAGGGGCCGACCCGCCTTTAATGTTGTAAAATACTACATTCGAGATGTTAAGTTGCCTTAGGTTAGGATATATAACGTTATAGACGTATATAATGTCCGCACCGAGACGTACGGGACGACACGAACGGATTCTGTAAAACATTTCCGCCGTGGGGCTAGATGGGTTAGGTTAGGTTATATTACGTTATAGACGTATATAATGTTCCTACCGAGAAGTAGGGGCCGACCCGCCAGGTATTTTGGAAAATACTACATCCGAGACGTTAGGTTGCCTTAGGTTAGGATATATAACGTTATTGACGTATATAATGTCCGCACCTTGACGTACGGGGCGACACGAACAGAATTCTGTGAAACATTACCAGCGAGGGTCTAGATAGGTTAGGTTAGGTTATATTACGATATAGACTTATATAATGTCCCTACCGAGAAGTGGGGCCGACCCGCCAGGTATTTTGGAAAATACTATATCCGAGATGTTAGGTTGCCTTAGGTTAGCGTATATAACGTTATAGACGTATATAATGTCCGCACCGTGACGTACGGGGCGACACGAACGGGATTCTGTGAAAGATTACCAGCGAGGGTTTAGATGGGTTAGGTTAGGTTATATTACGATATGGACTTATATAATGTTCCCACCGAGAAGTAGGTTCAGCCCGCCAGGAATTTTGTAAAATACTACATTCGATATGTTAAGTTGCCTTAGGTTAGGATATATAACGTTATAGACTTATAGAATGTTCGCACCGAGACGTACGGAACGACACGAACGGGATTCTGTAAAACATTACCGCCGAGGGGCTAGATGGGTTAGGTTAGGTTATATTACGTTATAGACATATATAATGTTCCCACCGAGAAGTAGGGGCCGACCCGCCAGTTATTTTGGAAAATACTACATCCGAGATGTTAGGTTGCCTTAGGTTAGGATATACAATGTTATAGACGTATATAATATCCCCACCGAGAAGTACGGACAGAGACGACCGGGATTCTGTGAAACATTATCACTTAGGGTCAAAATAGGTTAGGTTAGGTTATATTACGATATAGACGTATATAGTGTGCCCACCGAGAAGTAGGGGCCGACCCGCCTTTAATGTTGTAAAATACTACATTCGAGATGTTAAGTTGCCTTAGGTTAGGATATATAACGTTATAGACGTATATAATGTCCGCACCGAGACGTACGGGACGACACGAAAGGATTCTGTAAAACATTTCCGCCGTGGGGCTAGATGGGTTAGGTTAGGTTATATTACGTTATAGACGTATATAATGTTCCTACCGAGAAGTAGGGGCCGACCCGCCAGGTATTTTGGAAAATACTACATCCGAGACGTTAGGTTGCCTTAGGTTAGGATATATAACGTTATAGACGTATATAATGTCCGCACCGTGACGTACGGGGCGACACGAACGGATTCTGTAAAACATTTCCGCCGAGGGTCTAGATGGGTTAGGTTAGGTTATATTACGTTATAGACGTATATAATGTTCCTACCGAGAAGTAGGGGCCGACCCGCCAGGTATTTTGGAAAATACTACATCCGAGATGTTAGGTTGCCTTAGGTTAGGATATATAACGTTATTGACGTATATAATGTCCGCACCTTGACGTACGGGGCGACACGAACAGAATTCTGTGAAACATTACCAGCGAGGGTCTAGATAGGTTAGGTTAGGTTATATTACGATATAGACTTATATAATCTCCCTACCGAGAAGTGGGGCCGACCCGCCAGGAATGTTGCAAAATACTGCATCCGAGATGTTAGGTTGCCTTAGGTTAGGATATACAATGTTATAGACGTATATAATGTCCCCACCGAGAAGTACGGACAGAGACGACCGGGATTCTGTGAAACATTATCACTTAGGGGCAAAATAGGTTAGGTTAGGTTATATTACGATATAGACGTATATAGTGTGCCCACCGAGAAGTAGGGGCCGACTCGCCTGGAATGTTGTAAAATACTACATTCGAGATGTTAAGTTGCCTTAGGTTAGGATATATAACGTTATAGACTTATATAATGTCCGCACCGAGACGTACGGGACGACACGAACGGGATTCTGTAAAACATTATCACCGAGGGTCTAGCTGGGTTAGGTTAGGTTATATTACGATATAGACTTATATAATGTCCCTACCGAGAAGTGGGACCGACCCGCCAGGAATGTTGTGAAATACTACATTCGAGATGTTAGGTTGCCTTCGGGTGGGATATACAATATTATAGACGTATATAATATCCCAACCGAGAAGTATGAACCAAACCGAACGGGATTCTGTAAAACATTACCGCCGAGGGGCTAGATGGGTCAGGTTAAGTTATATTACGTTATGGACGTATATAATGTTCCCACCGAGAAGTAGGTCCCGACCCGCCAGGAATGTTGTAAAATACTACATCCGAGATGTTAGGTTGCCTTAGGTTAGGATATATAACGTTATAGACGTATATAATGTCCGCAACGTGACGTACGGGGCGACACGAACGGGATTCTGTGAAACAATACCAGCGAGGGTCTAGATAGGTTAGGTTAGGTTATATTACTATATAGACTTATATGATGTCCCTACCGAGAAGTGGGGCTGACCCGCCAGGTATTTTGGAAAATACTATATCCGAGATGTTAGGTTGCCTTAGGTTAGCATATATAACGTTATAGACGTATATAATGTCCGCACCGTGACGTACGGGGCGACACGAACGGGATTCTGTGAAAGATTACCAGCGAGGGTTTAGATGTGTTAGGTTAGGTTATATTACGATATAGACTTATATAATGTTCCCACCGAGAAGTAGGTTCAGCCCGCCAGGAATTTTGTAAAATACTACATTCGATATGTTAAGTTGCCTTAGGTTAGGATATATAACGTTATAGACTTATAGAATGTCCCCACCGAGATGTACGGGACGACACGAATTGGATTCCGTAAAACATTACCAGCGGGGGGCTAGATGGGTTAGGTTAAGTTATATTACGATATAGCCTTATATAATGTCCCCACCGAGAAGTGGGGCCGAACCGCAAGCAATGTTGTGAAATACTACATTCGAGATGTTAGGTTGCCTTCGGGTGGGTTATACAATGTTATAGGCGTATATAATGTCCCCACCGAGAAGTACGGACAGAAACGACCGGGATTCTGTGAAACATTATCACTTAGGGGCAAAATAGGTTAGGTTAGGTTATATTGCGATATAGACGTATATAGTGTGCCCACTGAGAAGTAGGGGCCGACCCGCCTGGAATGTTGTAAAATACTACATTCGAGATGTTAAGTTGCCTTAGGTTAGGATATATAACGTTATAGACGTATATAATGTCCGCACCGAGACGTACGGGACGACACGAACGGGATTCTGTAAAACATTATCACCGAGGGTCTAGATGGGTTAGGTTAGGGTCAATTACGATATAGACTTATATAATGTCCCTACCGAGAAGTAGGTTCAGCCCGCCAGGAATTTTGTAAAATACTACATTCGATATGTTAAGTTGCCTTAGGTTAGGATATATAACGTTATAGACTTATAGAATGTTCGCACCGAGACGTACGGGACGACACGAACGGGAGTCTGTGAAATAATACAAGCGAGGGTCTAGATGGGTTAGGTTAGGTTACATTACGATATAGACTTATATAATGTCCCTACCGAGAAGTGGGGCCGACCCGCCAGGAATGTTGTGAAATACTACATCCGACATGTTAGGTTGCCTTAGGTTTGGATATATAACGTTATAGACGCATACAATGTCCCCACCGAGATGTACGGGACGACACGAATTGGATTCCGTAAAACATTACCAGCGGGGGGCTAGATGGGTTAGGTTAAGTTATATTACGATATAGCCTTATATACTGTCCCCACCGAGAAGTGGGGCCGAACCGCAAGGAATGTTGTGAAATACTACATTCGAGATGTTAGGTTGCCTTCGGGTGGGATATAGAATGTTATAGGCGTATATTATGTCCCCACCGAGAAGTACGGACAGAAACGACCGGGATTCTGTGAAACATTATCACTTAGGGGCAAAATAGGTTAGGTTAGGTTATATTGCGATATAGACGTATATAGTGTGCCCACTGAGAAGTAGGGGCCGACCCGCCTGGAAAGTTGTAAAATACTACATTCGAGATGTTAAGTTGCCTTAGGTTAGGATATATAACGTTATAGACGTATATAATGTCCGCACCGAGACGTACGGGACGGCACGAACGGGATTCTGTAAAACATTATCACCGAGGGTCTAGATGGGTTAGGTTAGGGTCAATTACGATATAGACTTATATAATGTCCCTACCGAGAAGTAGGTTCAGCCCGCCAGGAATTTTGTAAAATACTACATTCGATATGTTAAGTTGCCTTAGGTTAGGATATATAACGTTATAGACTTATAGAATGTTCGCACCGAGACGTACGGGACGACACGAACGGGAGTCTGTGAAATAATACAAGCGAGGGTCTAGATGGGTTAGGTTAGGTTACATTACGATATAGACTTATATAATGTCCCTACCGAGAAGTGGGGCCGACCCGCCAGGAATGTTGTGAAATACTACATCCGACATGTTAGGTTCCCTTAGGTTTGGATATATAACGTTATAGACGCATACAATGTCCCCACCGAGATGTACGGGACGACACGAATTGGATTCCGTAAAACATTACCAGCGGGGGGCTAGATGGGTTAGGTTAAGTTATATTACGATATAGCCTTATATACTGTCCCCACCGAGAAGTGGGGCCGAACCGCAAGGAATGTTGTGAAATACTACATTCGAGATGTTAGGTTGCCTTCGGGTGGGATATACAATGTTATAGGCGTATATAATGTCCCCACCGAGAAGTACGGACAGAAACGACCGGGATTCTGTGAAACATTATCACTTAGGGGCAAAATAGGTTAGGTTAGGTTATATTGCGATATAGACGTATATAGTGTGCCCACTGAGAAGTAGGGGCCGACCCGCCTGGAATGTTGTAAAATACTACATTCGAGATGTTAAGTTGCCTTAGGTTAGGATATATAACGTTATAGACGTATATAATGTCCGCACCGAGACGTACGGGACGACACGAACGGGATTCTGTAAAACATTATCACCGAGGGTCCAGATGGGTTAGGTTAGGGTCAATTACGATATAGACTTATATAATGTCCCTACCGAGAAGTAGGTTCAGCCCGCCAGGAATTTTGTAAAATACTACATTCGATATGTTAAGTTGCCTTAGGTTAGGATATATAACGTTATAGACTTATAGAATGTTCGCACCGAGACGTACGGGACGACACGAACGGGAGTCTGTGAAATAATACAAGCGAGGGTCTAGATGGGTTAGGTTAGGTTACATTACGATATAGACTTATATAATGTCCCTACCGAGAGGTGGGGCCGACCCGCCAGGAATGTTGTGAAATACTACATCCGACATGTTAGGTTGCCTTAGGTTTGGATATATAACGTTATAGACGCATACAATGTCCCCACCGAGATGTACGGGACGACACGAATTGGATTCCGTAAAACATTACCAGCGGGGGGCTAGATGGGTTAGGTTAAGTTATATTACGATATAGCCTTATATACTGTCCCCACCGAGAAGTGGGGCCGAACCGCAAGGAATGTTGTGAAATACTACATTCGAGATGTTAGGTTGCCTTCGGGTGGGATATACAATGTTATAGGCGTATATAATGTCCCCACCGAGAAGTACGGACAGAAACGACCGGGATTCTGTGAAACATTATCACTTATGGGCAAAATAGGTTAGGTTAGGTTATATTGCGATATAGACGTATATAGTGTGCCCACTGAGAAGTAGGGGCCGACCCGCCTGGAATGTTGTAAAATACTACATTCGAGATGTTAAGTTGCCTTAGGTTAGGATATATAACGTTATAGACGTATATAATGTCCGCACCGAGACGTACGGGACGACACGAACGGGATTCTGTAAAACATTATCACCGAGGGTCCAGATGGGTTAGGTTAGGGTCAATTACGATATAGACTTATATAATGTCCCTACCGAGAAGTAGGTTCAGCCCGCCAGGAATTTTGTAAAATACTACATTCGATATGTTAAGTTGCCTTAGGTTAGGATATATAACGTTATAGACTTATAGAATGTTCGCACCGAGACGTACGGGACGACACGAACGGGATTCTGTAAATCATTACCGCCGAGGGGCTAGATGGGTTAGGTTAGGTTATATTACGTTATAGACGTATATAATTTTCCCACCGAGAAGTAGGTCCCGACCCGCCAGAAATGTTGTAAAATACTACATCCGAGATGTTAGGTTGCCTTAGGTTAGGATATATAACGTTATGGACGTATATAATGTCCCCACCGAGAAGTTTGAGCCAACACGACCGGGATTCCGTAAAACACTATCAGCGAGGGGCAAAATGGGTTAGGTTAGGTTATATTACGATATAGACGTATATAGTGTGCCCACCGAGAAGTAAGGGCCGACCCGCCAGGTATTTTGGTAAATACCTCATCCGAGATGTTAGGTTGCCTTAGGTTAGGATATATAACGTTATAGACGTATATAATGTCCGCACCGTGACGTACGGGGCGACACGAACGGGAGTCTGTGAAATAATACCAGCGAGAGTCTAGATGGGTTAGGTTAGGTTACATTACGATATAGACTTATATAATGCCCCTACCGAGAAGTGGTGCCGACCCGCCAGGAATGTTGTGAAATACTACATCCGAGATGTTAGGTTGCCTTAGGTTTGGATATATAACGTTATAGACGCATACAATGTCCGCACCGAGACGTACGGGACGACACGAACGGATTCTGTAAAACATTTCCGCCGTGGGGCTAGATGGGTTAGGTTAGGTTATATTACGTTATAGACGTATATAATGTTCCTACCGAGAAGTAGGGGCCGACCCGCCAGGTATTTTGGAAAATACTACATCCGAGATGTTAGGTTGCCTTAGGTTAGGATATATAACGTTATTGACGTATATAATGTCCGCACCTTGACGTACGGGGCGACACGAACAGAATTCTGTGAAACATTACCAGCGAGGGTCTAGATAGGTTAGGTTAGGTTATATTACGATATAGACTTATATAATGTCCCTACCGAGAAGTGGGGCCGACCCGCCAGGTATTTTGGAAAATACTATATCCGAGATGTTAGGTTGCCTTAGGTTAGCGTATATAACGTTATAGACGTATATAATGTCCGCACCGTGACGTACGGGGCGACACGAACGGGATTCTGTGAAAGATTACCAGCGAGGGTTTAGATGGGTTAGGTTAGGTTATATTACGATATGGACTTATATAATGTTACCACCGAGAAGTAGGTTCAGCCCGCCAGGAATTTTGTAAAATACTACATTCGATATGTTAAGTTGCCTTAGGTTAGGATATATAACGTTATAGACTTATAGAATGTTCGCACCGAGACGTACGGGACGACACGAACGGGATTCTGTAAAACATTACCGCCGACGGGCTAGATGGGTTAGGTTAGGTTATATTACGTTATAGACATATATAATGTTCCCACCGAGAAGTTGGGGCCGACCCGCCATTTATTTTGGAAAATACTACATCCGAGATGTTAGGTTGCCTTAGGTTAGGATATATAACGTTATGGACGTATATAATGTCCCCACCGAGAAGTTTGAGCCAACACGACCGGGATTCCGTAAAACACTATCAGCGAGGGGCAAAATGGGTTAGGTTAGGTTATATTACGATATAGACGTATATAGTGTGCCCACCGAGAAGTAAGGGCCGACCCGCCAGGTATTTTGGTAAATACCTCATCCGAGATGTTAGGTTGCCTTAGGTTAGGATATATAACGTTATAGACGTATATAATGTCCGCACCGTGACGTACGGGGCGACACGAACGGGAGTCTGTGAAATAATACCAGCGAGAGTCTAGATGGGTTAGGTTAGGTTACATTACGATATAGACTTATATAATGTCCCTACCGAGAAGTGGGGCCGACCCGCCAGGAATGTTGTGAAATACTACATCCGAGATGTTAGGTTGCCTTAGGTTTGGATATATAACGTTATAGACGCATACAATGTCCGCACCGAGACGTACGGGACGACACGAACGGATTCTGTAAAACATTTCCGCCGTGGGGCTAGATGGGTTAGGTTAGGTTATATAACGTTATAGACGTATATAATGTCCGCACCGTGACGTACCGGGCGACACGAACGGGATTCTGTGAAAGATTACCAGCGAGGGTTTAGATGGGTTAGGTTAGGTTATATTACGATATGGACTTATATAATGTTCCCACCGAGAAGTAGGTTCAGCCCGCCAGGGATTTTGTAAAATACTACATCCGAGATGTTAGGTTGCCTTAGGTTAGGATATATAACGTTATAGACGTATATAATGTCCCCACCGAGAAGTATGATCCAACACGACCGGGATTCTGTAAAACATTATCACCGAAGGGCAAAATGGGTTTGGTTAGGATATATTACGATATAGACTTATATACTGTTCCCACCGAGAAGTAGGTTCCGCCCCGCCAGGAATGTTGTAGAATACTACATCCGAGATGTTAGGTTGCCTTAGGTTAGGATATATACCGTTATAGACGCACACAATGTCCCCACCGAGACGTACGGGGCGACACGAACGAGATTCTGTGAAACATTACCAGCGAGGGTCTAGATGGGTTAGGTTAGGTTATATTGCGATATAGACTTATATAATGTCCCTACCTAGTAGTGGGGCCGACCCGCCAGGAATGTTGTAAAATACTACATCCGAAATGTTAGGTTGCCTTAGGTTAGGATATATAACGTTATAGACTTATATAATGTCCGCACCGAGACGTACGGGACGACACGAACGGGATTCTGTAAAACAT
>CAXAJV010000320.1:17500-21344 GCA_963969225.1 Xylocopa violacea | reverse complement strand
CTCGCTCTCATAGAGTCTATGAAAACCCGTTGCCGTTGCGAGATCGAACCATTTTATGCTCGCTTCGTGTCGCAGGTTAAATTGGACCGCTCAGAGGCTGCGCGTGCGGCGAGTCCCAACGAATCTTCACCCGAACGGACGCGCCGTCGTCGACTTCGAATTCCTTTAAGAGCGTGTGTCGCGCGTATCCTGTTTTAGTCGATCGTACCGTTCCGTTCGGAGGGGACGATTCGTCGCCGCCAAGCCTCGTTGTCGAGAGTCTGTGAAAACCCGTGCCGTTGCGAGATCGAACAATATTATGCTCGCTTCGCGTTGTCGGGTGAAACAGACCGCCTCGAGGCTGTGTACGACGGCGAGTCCCAACGAATCTTTACCCGAACGACGATCGTCGTCGACTTCGAATTCGTTAAGAGCGTGGTGTCGCGCCGCGTACCCTGGTTGTGTTAATGTCGATCGTACCGTTCCGTTCGGAGGGGACGATTCGTCGGGCCAAGCCTCGTTGGCGATTAGAGTCTGTATAATGAACCCGCCGTTGCGAGATCGAATCTCATTTATTATGCTCGCTTCGTGTTGTCGGGTAAATAAAATTATACAGACCGCGCTCGAGGTGTTGGTGTTGTTAACCGACGAGTCCTAACGAATTTTTCTTACCCGAACGGTAAGTTATGTCGTCGACTTTGCATATTCGACAGGTCGAGTGTGTACCATTATTTTGCGTCTCTGCGTGAAAGCAATACGCCGCTGGTACTTGTTCGTTTTCCCGTTTCACAATTGTGCTGCAAGCTCAGAGGGGACTTGCTTTTTGCCATAGCCTCGTTGTCGAGAGTCTGAGAAACCGGCCGTTGCGAGATCGAATAATTTATACTCGCTTCGTGTTGCCGGGGAAAAACGGTAGACCGCTCGAGGCTTTGGCGGCCGAGTCCCAACGAATTTTTTTTTTTTTTTATCACCTGAGCTCTGAAGCACAGATCGTGCAGTGGATCGTGGAATTTGAGGAACTTGTACCACGCACCTGTGTTCGGGTTTTGATCGTGTCGTTCGTTCAGAGGGGACCGCTTCGCCGAGCGAAGCCTCGTTGTCGCGAGTCTGGAAACACACCCGCCGTTGCGAGATCGAATAATTTTTTATGCTCGCTTCGTGTTGTCGGGTGGGTAAAATTATAGACCGCTTCGAGGTTTCACGGCGAGTCCCATCGATATTTTACGACTTACCTGTACGAACGTCGTCAACTTCTCGAAAGCAATACGCCGCTGGGTGTTGGATATCTTTCTTTTTTTTTTTTTTTTGTATTCACTTCCACGTGCCATTCGTTCAGAGGGGACGACGATATATTCGCGTTTGCGTATTCTTCCTCGTTGTCGAGAGTCCCTTAATAAACCCGCCGTTGCGAGATCGAATTTTACAAGCTCGCTTCGTGTTGTCGGGAGGAAGGGGGGACCGCCTCGAGGGTCTGCGCGATACGCGCGAAGAAGAGTCCTAACGAATTTTCGAAAAATTTTATCTACCTGGACGCGTGGCACACTGGCGTGAATCCGAAAGGATGTATCCTAAACACCCTGAAACAGGCGTGTCCGTTTCATCCGTAGGACGGTATCGTGTCGCCGAGAATTCGGGCGACGCCCGCGTCTCCTTCGCCGGAGACGTTTGGGTCTCGACTTGTTCGAAACTTAGTACGAAGAGACTTAACAATTAATAAAAAATATACATATACGATTACCCTGAACGGTGGATCACTTGGCTCGTGGGTCGATGAAGAACGCAGCTAATTGCGCGTCAACGTGTGAACTGCAGGACACATGAACATCGACATTTCGAACGCACATTGCGGTCCACGGATACAATTCCTGGACCACGCCTAGCTGAGGGTCGTTCACGTAACCAGAATACTGCTTGCGTTGCGTTTCGTCGAATCTTTTCTCTCCGGTGCTCGAATCTGCCCGCCGTCGTTCATTCGAATTCCATTTACGAACGTTTCTGAGTTCGGGCGCACCGAAAGGGAAAAAGAGGAGCGATACGCGACGTACGAGCGATCGTTGGACGTTCGTCCGAGTCGTCTGTGGCCGTGCCCCGAGACTATATGCGACTGGTGTAACGTGTGCGCGCGTGCGGCGTGCGTTAAACGGGTTCACGGAAATCGACGGTGTCGATCACGGACTCGCGCGAGTTCTTCGTGGCGTCGTGAGTCGTTCGTTTAACCGGACGACCGCCCACGGGGAACCGCTTCGTGTTTCGACTGCCGATTTTGTTCCGTATTCCAAATTCGCACACCCGCCACACACCATGACCACTCTTCGCGCGTCTCTTTAACGCACGATTGATATGCCGCGCGCTCGACGTCGTTTAAAATGAATTTTTCTTTTGCCGCAAGACTGAGAGAATCGAATTGTTGGGAACTCGGTCGAGAGAGAGAAGAGAATATGCAAGAAAGAGAGAGCGAGCGACATCGTCGTAACGTGAGGGACGATGATGCGCATCCGATCGTTCGAAGTTCGCACAGCCCCAGGGTGTTGTTGCGTTCAATCATCAGAATAACCCGTTCTCTCTCTGCTCTCTCCGCGCGTTGTGCGCGTATACCATGTTTTGTGTAAGGAAGAAATTGAGCGGACCGTCACTCGAATACATACAATGTATATAGGCCGTCGTTGCCGAAGTCGATCTCGAATTTTATTTCCATATGCCGTCGATTGTCGGGGACCACAGACAAACGCGCGCACGGGGACGCATTTCCTCTTCGAACGCTGATGATCTTGGGATGTTCGAATCTGACCCCAGCCACGTTCGTCGAGACTCGAATTTACCGTGCGTCCTCGGTGTGCTGCCTCTGTCTGTCAGCCCGGTGTCGATCGGAACATTTGGTATATATATATATATGGTCGATTGTAACGTTTCTGGCCTGTGACGCGCGTCCGCAGATTCCGAAGCACAGAACTCGAATCGGTAACGCCACGCGCAACGAGGAGAGTCGTTTAGAGAAGTAGATACGGGAAGAGATTGTGCCCACCCCATTGGCGAGGCTCGAAGTTATACTTCGACGAGGTGCTGCTCGGTGCCACAAGTTGTTGGTCACCCCATGTCTTCGTTGTCGAGACGGGACCGCGCGATCAAAAAGCCGGTCATCCAGTCCCCGGAAAGCGCAGCTTGGTTATGTAATTCCACGCGTGCGTTCCTTTTTTTTTTTATTTCCCGTTCCACGCAGCAGAGAGATTCGCGTGGGCGCGCTCCAACTCGGCCTATCCGTCGTTCCGACGGATCAGGGTGATAAATCGGGGAAAAGGAGCCGCTCCGTTTCGATCTCTGCGTGTTACGCGCGGAAGGTGGAACCGCTGGAATTATTTATAATCGTTCATAGCTACGATAAGAGAGGACGGATGTTAAAAATCGCCGGCAACTTGGTTGTCCAGCGAGCGTCTCGTATGCATTACGAATCCGAGAACCGACACGAATGACATTGGCGCGGTGCGCAAAACGCTTCGCCGAGAAGAACGGCGGAGTTTTGTGGTAATCGAGCGGTAAATGAAAGGATCGCTGCGTCGGAGACGACGAAAGTTCTTTTCGTCGTCTGCCGTCCCCGTGCGTCGAAGCTCCGTAATCATCTCTCTTGTATGTTGTCGAATTTTTTTTTTTTCCCGTTTTCCCGAAAGAAAACGGGATTTATAATACCTTCTCTCTGACCAAATAGACGCGGGTTCCTTAACGTGTCTCGCAGTGCAAAAAAAAAAAAAGCGGCTTCACGGCACGAACGAATTTCGTGTTTCACGTAGAGACGACCTCAGATTAGGTGAGATTACCCGCTGAATTTAAGCATATTACTAAGCGGAGGAAAAGAAACTAACCAGGATTTCCT
>CAXAJV010000320.1:12500-15000 GCA_963969225.1 Xylocopa violacea | reverse complement strand
CGTCCTCTTCGGCCGCCATTCAACGCTCGGCTCAGAACTGGCACGGACTAGGGGAATCCGACTGTCTAATTAAAACAAAGCATTGCGATGGCCCCCAAGGGTGTTGACGCAATGTGATTTCTGCCCAGTGCTCTGAATGTCAACGTGAAGAAATTCAAAAAAGCGCGGGTAAACGGCGGGAGTAACTATGACTCTCTTAAGGCACGGAGCGGTGATAGTGCACACCGTTGGGGAGTGGCGACCCCACCTTCCGAGCTGAGGAGTGGTCGGCCTAGTCTGCCGACAAGACACAAAGTTACATAACTGGTGAGTGATGGTGATCTTTCTGTAGAAGAGGGCACGCAGTGCCCGGTTTAAACATCTTGCCTGCTTAAGCAGGTAGTGCGCCGCTGACATCTGAGTCTCGAGCGTCAAGTGGGACCTCGAGCGATTCATGAGTCGAGAATATAAGCCGCTGGTGCTTGGTGTAAACCAAGTGCTGGCGGCTTTTTTTATGACTTTTTTTCTGGAGGCCGCTGGCACCTGGGGTAACCCAGGTGCTGGCGGCTTTTTTTATGACCTGGCTCCAGAAGCAGGCATTTTAGGGAGCCAGTCCCAGAAAATTTTCGATACTCTTGACGCTACTGGCGCTATCACCTTGCCATGCGGGGCCCCAAATACGCTTCTGGCACTTAACATCTTGCCATGCGAGTCCAGATGTCAGAGAAATAGGAGCGAAGGACCTGTCTGTCGGCGGCTGGCTGATCACTCCTCTAGGTAGTTGCACGATGACGACCTGGCTTGAACTAGGCTAAGGTTTGGCTAAGATTGGAATTGACGGAAATGCTTCACTGTTACAGAAATGGCAGGGGAAGAAAATGAAGCCTCGGACACAGAGGTCCCCGGCCCTGGGGCCTCTGTGGCGGACGTGTCCGCTATGGACAGGAGGGCCAATGATGACGGACTTGGCGCGAACTTGGCTTATGATTTGGGACAACGTGTGGACCTCCCGTTAGACGGGGAAATTAAATGCGGGTTGTGCGAAGCACAAGAAGTAGATAGGAGGTTCCTGCAGGAGTCTAAATTTAAAGAACACGTGGAACAACAGCACCCCCGAGCAAATATTGTGTGGAGGTGCGCCGTATGCCTAAAGGAGTTCGAAAGGCTCCATGGGTGTCGGTGTCACCTCCCAAAATGCAAAGGCTCCGACCACCAGAGCAGCTCGGGGGTAAAGTGTGACTCCTGCGGGAGAACTTTCCAAACACGAGCCGGCCTTTCAACACACGAAAGATTTAAACACCCGCAAGCGAGAAACTTAAAAAGAATACTGGCCGGCTCTAGCCAGAGTAGGAACAGACCAGGCAATAGAGCCTCGGCCTGGTCTAAGGAGGAGGTAGACCTCCTCAAGACACTAAACGAACGCTTCAAAAACCTTAAGCAGCCCAATGTGGCTATCAAACAGTTCCTACCTGGCAAGACGTTAAAGCAAATCAGTGATAAAAGGAGGCTCTTACCCGTCGAAAGGGAGGAAGCGACGGCCGACACGGAGGATTCACCTAGCAGTGAATCCTCAATGAGCTCGCATTACGAGTCGGCCGCCGAGGATGATGAGGAGCTCCGGGTAATACAGGAAAGAATCAAATGGAAAGATATTATCCGGGGAGCAATTGGGGTTGGCTATGTGGAAGAAGAAAACAAATTTTGGGATATTGAACAAGAAATAATAAGAATAGCCAACCAAAACGAAATCGGTGAGGAAGAAATAAACGTATTGGTACAAAGATTCAGTGAAAAACTCACCGAAGGAGAAGGAGGCGGTCCCAGCAATCAGAAGCAGGGGCACAGGCATAAGAAATCACGAAATATTCAGAATAGAAACGCTGGGACACGATATAAAAGGTACGTTTACGCCAGATACCAGGAGATATATAACAAATGCCCCAAGAAGCTCCTGGATCTGGCAATAATGGGTAAGTCCATTGATGACAAGGAGGGAGTGGAGCCTCCTTGCAAAGATCAGGTCGGTCCATTGTATAACGAGCTATGGGGTAAGACAGGACCCCAAGTAAGATTAGTGAATAAAACGAAAATAGAAACATATTCAGCAATGGAGAAAGTATGGTCACCAGTCACTATGGGTGAACTTGTCGAAAAATTTAAGAAAATTAAGAACGACACAGCAGCCGGTGTCGATGGAATAAAAAAGATACACCTCAGGCAGAATGGGGCACTGCCAGTATTCACAAAACTGTGTAACCTTTTGATGCTGAGCCGAAGCTACCCAGTGCAGTGGAAACTGAACCGAACCACGCTAATACCCAAGCCGGGGAAGAGCGTGGACGATGTCAGCAACTGGAGGCCAATTACGATCGGGTCTCTCCTGGGTAGACTATACTCGGCGATGATAGACAAGAGGCTCAGGTGTAACATAAAACAACACCTGCGGCAGAAAGGTTTCACCAAAGAAGATGGATGCAAACACAATATATCCATCTTAGAGAATGCAATAAAAATAATGAAA
>CAXAJV010000320.1:5000-7500 GCA_963969225.1 Xylocopa violacea | reverse complement strand
GGAGTAGACACGCCCGGCTTTCTGTAAAATAATACCACCGAGAGGTTAGGTTGGGTTAGGTTAGGTTATATTACGTTCTACATATATAATGTTCGCACCGAGAAGTACGGACCGGCACGACCGGGAACTTGGAAATTGTTCGCACCGCGCGGGCGGAAGCGACACGACCGGGAACTTAGAAAATATTCGCGCCGAGCGGTCGGGACCGACACGACCGGGGACTTAGAAAATATTCGCGCCGAGCGGTCGGGACCGACACGACCGGGGACTTAGAAAATATTCGCGCCGAGCGGTCGGGACCGACACGACCGGGGACTTTGAAAATATTCGCGCCGAGCGGTCGGGACCGACACGACCGGGGACTTTGAAAATATTCGCGCCGAGAGGTCGGAAGCGACACGGCGGGGAACTTTGAAAATATTCGCACCGTGCGATCAGGTTGTATTAGGTTAGGTTATATTATGTTATATATATATATATATATATATATATATATATATATATATATAATATTCGCACCAAGAGGTCGGGACCGATACGTTCAGAAACGTAAAAAATATCCTCACCGAAATGTAGGAAGCGATGCGTCCGGAGATTTGAAAAATATTCCTACCGAGAGGTCGGAAGCGACATGACCGTGAAATTGTAAAATATTCCCACCGAGAGGTCGGAAGCGACATGACCGTGAAATTGTAAAATATTCCCACCGAGAGGTCGGAAGCGACATGACCGGGAACTTAGAAAATATTCGCGCCGAGCGGTCGGAAGCGACACGGCGGGGAACTTAGAAAATATTCGCGCCGAGCGGTCGGAAGCGACACGGCGGGGAACTTAGAAAATATTCGCGCCGAGCGGTCGGAAGCGACACGACCGGGGACTTTGAAAATATTCGCGCCGAGAGGTCGGAAGCGACACGGCCGGGGACTTTGAAAATATTCGCGCCGAGAGGTCGGAAGCGACACGGCGGGGAACTTTGAAAATATTCGCACCGTGCGATCAGGTTGTATTAGGTTAGGTTATATTATGTTATATATATATATATATATATATATATATATATATATATATATAATATTCGCACCAAGAGGTCGGGACCGATACGTTCAGAAACGTAAAAAATATCCTCACCGAAATGTAGGAAGCGATGCGTCCGGAGATTTGAAAAATATTCCTACCGAGAGGTCGGAAGCGACATGACCGTGAAATTGTAAAATATTCCCACCGAGAGGTCGGAAGCGACATGACCGTGAAATTGTAAAATATTCCCACCGAGAGGTCGGAAGCGACATGACCGGGAACTTAGAAAATATTCGCGCCGAGCGGTCGGAAGCGACACGGCGGGGAACTTAGAAAATATTCGCGCCGAGCGGTCGGAAGCGACACGACGGGGAACTTAGAAAATATTCGCGCCGAGCGGTCGGAAGCGACACGACGGGGAACTTAGAAAATATTCGCAACGAGAGGTCGGAAGCGACACGATCGGCGGTTTTTCGCTATTTTCTCGTAAATTAAACCGTTGACCTAACAATTTTTTTGCAGAAACCTTATTGAAAGCTATTGATTGAATTTATTAGCGCATTGTTTAGTCGAATTTATAATTTTTAGTCTCCCGAAACCGACACGACTGGCGGTTTTTGTCAATTTATCGGTAATTTTTTTATATAAACGCTTGGTTTTTTTTTCGTAATATCGATTAATTTGATTGTAGAATTCATTTGTACGTGTCAGATTTTCGATTTTTCGTGTTTTTCGTTGACTTCGTATTTTATAACTGCGTTTTTTCAATGTTAAAATCGATTAAAATTCGTTATATTCTAGAAATATGTTTTTCCGTATATATTCATTATGTTTAAACAATTTCCGTTCATAAAAGTTCAACGTTAATAGCACTTTATACTTGCGCCTCCGCGCGACTAAGTTACAGCAGCCTTTCCGGACGGTCGGTCGCCGCTGGAGTTTACCACCGTAAGCGCCCGTGCGTTAGCCCGGCCGGCGCCGACCGCCCGGCCGGCCGTTCCGTATCTATAAGGAGACAGGTCGGTTCGAGCCGGCCGGGCGGAGTAGCGTCGGGCGCGTGGCTATTCTATGACTTCGGTTGAGAAGCAGTCCACCGCTCCTCGAGAATACGTTCTCGACTGCTCTGTCCCGTGTCGGTTGTCGAATTTTCTCCACACTGCATTGCCACGGGTCGGTGTCTTTGACCGAATGGCCCATATGTGGCGAGCGTCCAACGGTGACGTTGGTGACCATTTATCCGAGTTTTACTCGGTTAAATTGTACCTTCCTTGCATCGATTCTAAATCTTTACGCTCCGAGCTCTCGGAACGGACTCTAGAGATACATATTGAATTTTTGGACGTACCAGATGTGTGTACGAAATGTCCATAATATGCTATACGCATGAAAGGTGTATATGGAGATAGATATACACCGATGATATACCAAACAAGTTCCTCAACAAAAAAAAATAAAAATGAGCATCCACTGAGTTGAGGAACGA
>CAXAJV010000319.1:66200-88200 GCA_963969225.1 Xylocopa violacea | reverse complement strand
ATTGGCATCTACGTCTCCCTGGGACCTTTATATACATCAATACCGTAATATAACCTAACCTAACCCAACCTAACATCTCGGCGATATTATTTGAAAACAATCCTGGCGAGTTGACATCTACGTCTATGTGGGACCTTTATATACATCAATAACGTTATATAACCTAACCTAACCCAATCTAACATCTCGGCGGTAATGTTTGACAACATTCCTGGCGAGTTGGCCTCTACGGCTCCGTGGGACCTTTATATACATCAATAACGTAATATAACCTAACCTAACCCAAGCTATCATCTCGGCGGTAATATTTGACCACATTCCTGGCTTGTTGGCCTCTACGTCTCCGTGGGACCTTTATATACATCAATAATGTAATATAACCTAACCTAACAGAACCTAACATCTCGGCGGTAATATTTGACAACATTCCTTGCGAGTTGGCCTCTACGGCTCCGTGCGACCTTTATATACATCAATAACGTAATATAACCTAACCTAACAGAACCTAACATCTCGGCGGTAATATTTGACAACATTCCTGGCGAGTTGGCCTCTACGTCTCCCTGGGACCTTTATATACATCAATACCGTAATATAACCTAACCTAACCCAATCTACCATCTCGGCGGTAATATTTGACCACATTCCTGTCTTGTTGGCCTCTAAGTCTCCGTGGGACCTTTATATACATCAATAACGTAAGATAACCTAACCTAACCCAATCTAACATCTCTGCGGTAATGTTTGACCACATTCCCGGCGAGTTGGCCTCTACGTCTCCGTGGGACATTTATATACATCAATAGCGTAATATAAACTAACCTAACCCAACCTAACATCTCGGCGATATTATTTGAAAACAATCCTGGCGAGTTGGGCTCTACGTATACGTGGGACCTTTATATACATCAATAACGTAATATAACCTAACCTAACCCAACTTATCATCTCGGGGGTAATATTTGACCACATTCCTGGCTTGTTGGCCTCTACGTCTCCGTGGGACCTTTATATACATCAATAATGTGGTATAACCTAACCTAACAGAACATAACATCTCGGCGGTAATATTTGACAACATTCCTGGCGAGTTGGCCTCTACGGCTCCGTGGGACCTTCATATACATCAATAACGTAATATAACCTAACCTACCCAACCTAACTTCTCGGCGGTAATATTTGACAACATTCCTGGCGAATTGGCCTCTACGTCTCCCTGGGACCTTTATATACATCAATACCGTAATATAACCTAACCTAACCCAATCTACCATCTCGGCGGTAATATTTGACCACATTCCTGTCTTGTTGGCCTCTAAGTCACCGTGGGACCTTTATATACATCAATAACGTAACATAACCTAACCTAACCCAATCTAACATCTCTGCGGTAATGTTTGACCACATTCCCGGCGAGTTGGCCTCTACGTCTCCGTGGGACATTTATATACATCAATAGCGTAATATAAACTAACCTAACCCAACCTAACATCTCGGCGGTAATATTTGACAACATTCCCGGCGAGTTGGCCTCTAAGTCTCCATGGGACCTTTATATACATCAAGAACGTAATATAACTTAACCTAACCCAACCTAACATCTCGGCGGTAATATTTGGCAACATTCCTGGCTTGCTGGCCTCTACGTATCCGTGGGACCTTTATATACATCAATAATGTAATATAACCTAACCTAACAGAACCTAACATCTCGGCGGTAATATTTGGCAACATTCCTGGCTTGCTGGCCTCTACGTATCCGTGGGACCTTTATATACATCAATAATGTAATATAACCTAACCTAACAGAACCTAACATCTCGGCGGTAATATTTGACAACATTCCTGGCGAGTTGGCCTCTACGTCTCCGTGGGACCTTCCTATACATCAATAACGTAATATAACCGAACCTAACCCAACCTAACATCTCGGCGGTAATATTTGACAACATTCCTGGCGAGTTGGCCTCTACGGTTCCGTGGGACCTTTATATACATCAATAACGTAATATAACCTAACCTAACCCAAGCTATCATATCGGCGGTAATATTTGACCACATTCCTGGCTTGTTGGCCTCTACGTCTCCGTGGGACCTTTATATACATCAATAATGTAATATAACCTAACCTAACAGAACCTAACATCTCGGCGGTAATATTTGACAACATTCCTTGCGAGTTGGCCTCTACGGCTCCGTGGGACCTTTATATACATCAATAACGTAATATAACCTAACCTAACAGAACCTAACATCTCGGCGGTAATATTTGACAACATTCCTGGCGAGTTGGCCTCTACGTCTCCCTGGGACCTTTATATACATCAATACCGTAATATAACCTAACCTAACCCAATCTACCATCTCGGCGGTAATATTTGACCACATTCCTGTCTTGTTGGCCTCTAAGTCTCCGTGGGACCTTCCTATACATCAATAACGTAATATAACCTAACCTAACCCAATCTAACACCTCTGCGGTAATGTTTGACCACATTCCCGGCGAGTTGGCCTCTACGTCTCCGTGGGACATTTATATACATCAATAGCGTAATATAAACTAACCTAACCCAACCTAACATCTGGGCGGTAATATTTGACAACATTCCCGGCGAGTTGGCCTCTATGTCTCCATGGGACCATTATATACATTAAGAACGTAATATAGCTTAACCTAACCCAACTTAACATCTCGGCGGTAATATTTGGCAACATTCCTGGCTTGCTGGCCTCTACGTATCCGTGGGACCTTTATATACATCAATAATGTAATATAACCTAACCTAACAGAACCTAACATCTCGGCGGTAATATTTGACAACATTCCTGGCGAGTTGGCCTCTACGTCTCCGTGGGACCTTTATATACATCAATAACGTAATATAACCTAACCTAACCCAACCTAACATCTCGGCGATATTATTTGAAAACAATCCTGGCGAGTTGGGCTCTACGTCTACGTGGGACCTTTATATACATCAATAACGTAATATAACCTAACCTAACCCAACTTATCATCTCGGCAGTAATATTTGACCACATTCCTGGCTTGTTGGCCTCTACGTCTCCGTGGGACCTTTATATACATCAATAATGTAGTATGACCTAACCTAACAGAACATAACATCTCGGCGGTAATATTTGACAACATTCCTGGCGAGTTGGCCTCTACGGCTCGGTGGGACCTTCATATACATCAATAACGTAATATAACCTAACCTACCCAACCTAACTTCTCGGCGGTAATATTTGACAATATTCCTGGCGAATTGGCCTCAACGTCTCCCTGGGACCTTTATATACATCAATACCGTAATATAACCTAACCTAACCCAATCTACCATCTCGGCGGTAATATTTGACCACATTCCTGTCTTGTTGGCCTCTAAGTCTCCGTGGGACCTTTATATACATCAATAACGTAACATAACCTAACCTAACCCAATCTAACATTTCTGCGGTAATGTTTGACCACATTCCCGGCGAGTTGGCCTCTACGTCTCCGTGGGACATTTATATACATCAATAGCGTAATATAAACTAACCTAACCCAACCTAACATCTCGGCGGTAATATTTGACAACATTCCCGGCGAGTTGGCCTCTAAGTCTCCATGGGACCTTTATATACATCAAGAACGTAATATAACTTAACCTAACCCAACCTAACATCTCGGCGGTAATATTTGGCAACATTCCTGGCTTGCTGGCCTCTACGTATCCGTGGGACCTTTATATACATCAATAATGTAATATAACCTAACCTAACAGAACCTAACATCTCGGCGGTAATATTTGACAACATTCCTGGCGAGTTGGCCTCTACGTCTCCGTGGGACCTTCCTATACATCAATAACGTAATATAACCTAACCTAACCCAATCTAACATCTCTGCGGTAATGTTTGACCACATTCCCGGCGAGTTGGCCTCTACGTCTCCGTGGGACATTTATATACATCAATAGCGTAATATAAACTAACCTAACCCAACCTAACATCTCGGCGGTAATATTTGACAACATTCCCGGCGAGTTGGCCTCTAAGTCTCCATGGGACCTTTATATACATTAAGAACGTAATATAGCTTAACCTAACCCAACCTAACATCTCGGCGGTAATATTTGGCAACATTCCTGGCTTGCTGGCCTCTACGTATCCGTCGGACCTTTATATACATCAATAATGTAATATAACCTAACCTAACAGAACCTAACATCTCGGCGGTAATATTTGACAACATTCCTGGCGAGTTGGCCTCTACGTCTCCGTGGGACCTTCCTATACATCAATAACGTAATATAACCGAACCTAACCCAACCTAACATCTCGGCGGTAATATTTGACAACATTCCTGGCGAATTGGCCTCCACGTCTCCGTGGGACCTTTGTATACATCAATAACGTAATATAACCTAACCTAACCCAACCTATCATCTCGGCGGTAATATTTGACCACATTCCTGGCTTGTTGGCCTCTACGTCTCCGTGGGACCTTTATATACATCAATAACGTAATATAACCTAACCTAACCCAACCTAACATCTCGGCGGTAATATTTGACAACATTCCTTGCGAGTTGGCCTCTACGGCTCCGTGGGACCTTTATATACATCAATAACGTAATATAACCTAACCTAACAGAACCTAACATCTCGGCGGTAATATTTGACAACATTCCTGGCGAGTTGGCCTCTACGTCTCCCTGGGACCTTTATATACATCAATACCGTAATATAACCTAACCTAACCCAATCTACCATCTCGGCGGTAATATTTGACCACATTCCTGTCTTGTTGGCCTCTAAGTCTCCGTGGGACCTTCCTATACATCAATAACGTAATATAACCTAACCTAACCCAATCTAACACCTCTGCGATAATGTTTGACCACATTCCCGGCGAGTTGGCCTCTACGTCTCCGTGGGACATTTATATACATCAATAGCGTAATATAAACTAACCTAACCCAACCTAACATCTGGGCGGTAATATTTGACAACATTCCCGGCGAGTTGGCCTCTATGTCTCCATGGGACCATTATATACATTAAGAACGTAATATAGCTTAACCTAACCCAACTTAACATCTCGGCGGTAATATTTGGCAACATTCCTGGCTTGCTGGCCTCTACGTATCCGTGGGACCTTTATATACATCAAAAATGTTATATAACCTAACCTAACAGAACCTAACATCTCGGCGGTAATATTTGACAACATTCCTGGCGAGTTGGCCTCTACGTCTCCGTGGGACCTTTATATACATCAATAACGTAATATAACCTAACCTAACCCAACCTAACATCTCGGCGATATTATTTGAAAACAATCCTGGCGAGTTGGGCTCTACGTCTACGTGGGACCTTTATATACATCAATAACGTAATATAACCTAACCTAACCCAACTTATCATCTCGGCAGTAATATTTGACCACATTCCTGGCTTGTTGGCCTCTACGTCTCCGTGGGACCTTTATATACATCAATAATGTAGTATGACCTAACCTAACAGAACATAACATCTCGGCGGTAATATTTGACAACATTCCTGGCGAGTTGGCCTCTACGGCTCCGTGGGACCTTCATATACATCAATAACGTAATATAACCTAACCTACCCAACCTAACTTCTCGGCGGTAATATTTGACGATATTCCTGGCGAATTGGCCTCTACGTCTCCCTGGGACCTTTATATACATCAATACCGTAATATAACCTAACCTAACCCAATCTACCATCTCGGCGGTAATATTTGACCACATTCCTGTCTTGTTGGCCTCTAAGTCTCCGTGGGACCTTTATATACATCAATAACGTAACATAACCTAACCTAACCCAATCTAACATCTCTGCGGTAATGTTTGACCACATTCCCGGCGAGTTGGCCTCTACGTCTCCGTGGGACATTTATATACATCAATAGCGTAATATAAACTAACCTAACCCAACCTAACATCTCGGCGGTAATATTTGACAACATTCCCGGCGAGTTGGCCTCTAAGTCTCCATGGGACCTTTATATACATCAAGAACGTAATATAACTTAACCTAACCCAACCTAACATCTCGGCGGTAATATTTGGCAACATTCCTGGCTTGCTGGCCTCTACGTATCCGTGGGACCTTTATATACATCAATAATGTAATATAACCTAACCTAACAGAACCTAACATCTCGGCGGTAATATTTGACAACATTCCTGGCGAGTTGGCCTCTACGTCTCCGTGGGACCTTCCTATACATCAATAACGTAATATAACCTAACCTAACCCAATCTAACATCTCTGCGGTAATGTTTGACCACATTCCCGGCGAGTTGGCCTCTACGTCTCCGTGGGACATTTATATACATCAATAGCGTAATATAAACTAACCTAACCCAACCTAACATCTCGGCGGTAATATTTGACAACATTCCCGGCGAGTTGGCCTCTAAGTCTCCATGGGACCTTTATATACATTAAGAACGTAATATAGCTTAACCTAACCCAACCTAACATCTCGGCGGTAATATTTGGCAACATTCCTGGCTTGCTGGCCTCTACGTATCCGTCGGACCTTTATATACATCAATAATGTAATATAACCTAACCTAACAGAACCTAACATCTCGGCGGTAATATTTGACAACATTCCTGGCGAGTTGGCCTCTACGTCTCCGTGGGACCTTCCTATACATCAATAACGTAATATAACCGAACCTAACCCAACCTAACATCTCGGCGGTAATATTTGACAACATTCCTGGCGAATTGGCCTCCACGTCTCCGTGGGACCTTTGTATACATCAATAACGTAATATAACCTAACCTAACCCAACCTATCATCTCGGCGGTAATATTTGACCACATTCCTGGCTTGTTGGCCTCTACGTCTCCGTGGGACCTTTATATACATCAATAACGTAATATAACCTAACCTAACCCAACCTAACATCTCGGCGATATTATTTGAAAACAATCCTGGCGAGTTGGGCTCTACGTCTACGTGGGACCTTTATATACATCAATAACGTAATATAACCTAACCTAACCCAACTTATCATCTCGGCGGTAATATTTGACCACATTCCTGGCTTGTTGGCCTCTACGTCTCCGTGGGACCTTTATATACATCAATAATGTGGTATGACCTAACCTAACAGAACATAACATCTCGGCGGTAATATTTGACAACATTCCTGGCGAGTTGGCCTCTACGGTTCCGTGGGACCTTCATATACATCAATAACGTAATATAACCTAACCTACCCAACCTAACTTCTCGGCGGTAATATTTGACAACATTCCTGGCGAATTGGCCTCTACGTCTCCCTGGGACGTTTATATACATCAATACCGTAATATAACCTAACCTAACCCAATCTACCATCTCGGCGGTAATATTTGATCACATTCCTGTCTTGTTGGCCTCTACGTCTCCGTGGGACTTTTATATACATCAATAATGTAATATAACCTAACCTAACCCAACCTAATATCTCGGCACTAATATTTGACCACATTCCTGGTGAGTTGGCTTCTACGTCCCCGTGGGACCTTCCTATACATCAATAACGTAATATAACCGAACCTAACCCAACCTAACATCTCGGCGGTAATATTTGACAACATTCCTGGCGAGTTGGCCTCTACGGCTCCGTGGGACCTTTACATACATCAATAACGTAATGTAACCTAACCTACCCAAACTAACTTCTCGGCGGTAATATTTGACAACATTCCTGGCGAATTGGCATCTACGTCTCCCTGGGACCTTTATATACATCAATACCGTAATATAACCTAACCTAACCCAACCTAACATCTCGGCGATATTATTTGAAAACAATCCTGGCGAGTTGACATCTACGTCTATGTGGGACCTTTATATACATCAATAACGTTATATAACCTAACCTAACCCAATCTAACATCTCGGCGGTAATGTTTGACAACATTCCTGGCGAGTTGGCCTCTACGGCTCCGTGGGACCTTTATATACATCAATAACGTAATATAACCTAACCTAACCCAAGCTATCATCTCGGCGGTAATATTTGACCACATTCCTGGCTTGTTGGCCTCTACGTCTCCGTGGGACCTTTATATACATCAATAATGTAATATAACCTAACCTAACAGAACCTAACATCTCGGCGGTAATATTTGACAACATTCCTTGCGAGTTGGCCTCTACGGCTCCGTGCGACCTTTATATACATCAATAACGTAATATAACCTAACCTAACAGAACCTAACATCTCGGCGGTAATATTTGACAACATTCCTGGCGAGTTGGCCTCTACGTCTCCCTGGGACCTTTATATACATCAATACCGTAATATAACCTAACCTAACCCAATCTACCATCTCGGCGGTAATATTTGACCACATTCCTGTCTTGTTGGCCTCTAAGTCTCCGTGGGACCTTTATATACATCAATAACGTAAGATAACCTAACCTAACCCAATCTAACATCTCTGCGGTAATGTTTGACCACATTCCCGGCGAGTTGGCCTCTACGTCTCCGTGGGACATTTATATACATCAATAGCGTAATATAAACTAACCTAACCCAACCTAACATCTCGGCGATATTATTTGAAAACAATCCTGGCGAGTTGGGCTCTACGTATACGTGGGACCTTTATATACATCAATAACGTAATATAACCTAACCTAACCCAACTTATCATCTCGGGGGTAATATTTGACCACATTCCTGGCTTGTTGGCCTCTACGTCTCCGTGGGACCTTTATATACATCAATAATGTGGTATAACCTAACCTAACAGAACATAACATCTCGGCGGTAATATTTGACAACATTCCTGGCGAGTTGGCCTCTACGGCTCCGTGGGACCTTCATATACATCAATAACGTAATATAACCTAACCTACCCAACCTAACTTCTCGGCGGTAATATTTGACAACATTCCTGGCGAATTGGCCTCTACGTCTCCCTGGGACCTTTATATACATCAATACCGTAATATAACCTAACCTAACCCAATCTACCATCTCGGCGGTAATATTTGACCACATTCCTGTCTTGTTGGCCTCTAAGTCACCGTGGGACCTTTATATACATCAATAACGTAACATAACCTAACCTAACCCAATCTAACATCTCTGCGGTAATGTTTGACCACATTCCCGGCGAGTTGGCCTCTACGTCTCCGTGGGACATTTATATACATCAATAGCGTAATATAAACTAACCTAACCCAACCTAACATCTCGGCGGTAATATTTGACAACATTCCCGGCGAGTTGGCCTCTAAGTCTCCATGGGACCTTTATATACATCAAGAACGTAATATAACTTAACCTAACCCAACCTAACATCTCGGCGGTAATATTTGGCAACATTCCTGGCTTGCTGGCCTCTACGTATCCGTGGGACCTTTATATACATCAATAATGTAATATAACCTAACCTAACAGAACCTAACATCTCGGCGGTAATATTTGGCAACATTCCTGGCTTGCTGGCCTCTACGTATCCGTGGGACCTTTATATACATCAATAATGTAATATAACCTAACCTAACAGAACCTAACATCTCGGCGGTAATATTTGACAACATTCCTGGCGAGTTGGCCTCTACGTCTCCGTGGGACCTTCCTATACATCAATAACGTAATATAACCGAACCTAACCCAACCTAACATCTCGGCGGTAATATTTGACAACATTCCTGGCGAGTTGGCCTCTACGGTTCCGTGGGACCTTTATATACATCAATAACGTAATATAACCTAACCTAACCCAAGCTATCATATCGGCGGTAATATTTGACCACATTCCTGGCTTGTTGGCCTCTACGTCTCCGTGGGACCTTTATATACATCAATAATGTAATATAACCTAACCTAACAGAACCTAACATCTCGGCGGTAATATTTGACAACATTCCTTGCGAGTTGGCCTCTACGGCTCCGTGGGACCTTTATATACATCAATAACGTAATATAACCTAACCTAACAGAACCTAACATCTCGGCGGTAATATTTGACAACATTCCTGGCGAGTTGGCCTCTACGTCTCCCTGGGACCTTTATATACATCAATACCGTAATATAACCTAACCTAACCCAATCTACCATCTCGGCGGTAATATTTGACCACATTCCTGTCTTGTTGGCCTCTAAGTCTCCGTGGGACCTTCCTATACATCAATAACGTAATATAACCTAACCTAACCCAATCTAACACCTCTGCGGTAATGTTTGACCACATTCCCGGCGAGTTGGCCTCTACGTCTCCGTGGGACATTTATATACATCAATAGCGTAATATAAACTAACCTAACCCAACCTAACATCTGGGCGGTAATATTTGACAACATTCCCGGCGAGTTGGCCTCTATGTCTCCATGGGACCATTATATACATTAAGAACGTAATATAGCTTAACCTAACCCAACTTAACATCTCGGCGGTAATATTTGGCAACATTCCTGGCTTGCTGGCCTCTACGTATCCGTGGGACCTTTATATACATCAATAATGTAATATAACCTAACCTAACAGAACCTAACATCTCGGCGGTAATATTTGACAACATTCCTGGCGAGTTGGCCTCTACGTCTCCGTGGGACCTTTATATACATCAATAACGTAATATAACCTAACCTAACCCAACCTAACATCTCGGCGATATTATTTGAAAACAATCCTGGCGAGTTGGGCTCTACGTCTACGTGGGACCTTTATATACATCAATAACGTAATATAACCTAACCTAACCCAACTTATCATCTCGGCAGTAATATTTGACCACATTCCTGGCTTGTTGGCCTCTACGTCTCCGTGGGACCTTTATATACATCAATAATGTAGTATGACCTAACCTAACAGAACATAACATCTCGGCGGTAATATTTGACAACATTCCTGGCGAGTTGGCCTCTACGGCTCGGTGGGACCTTCATATACATCAATAACGTAATATAACCTAACCTACCCAACCTAACTTCTCGGCGGTAATATTTGACAATATTCCTGGCGAATTGGCCTCAACGTCTCCCTGGGACCTTTATATACATCAATACCGTAATATAACCTAACCTAACCCAATCTACCATCTCGGCGGTAATATTTGACCACATTCCTGTCTTGTTGGCCTCTAAGTCTCCGTGGGACCTTTATATACATCAATAACGTAACATAACCTAACCTAACCCAATCTAACATTTCTGCGGTAATGTTTGACCACATTCCCGGCGAGTTGGCCTCTACGTCTCCGTGGGACATTTATATACATCAATAGCGTAATATAAACTAACCTAACCCAACCTAACATCTCGGCGGTAATATTTGACAACATTCCCGGCGAGTTGGCCTCTAAGTCTCCATGGGACCTTTATATACATCAAGAACGTAATATAACTTAATCTAACCCAACCTAACATCTCGGCGGTAATATTTGGCAACATTCCTGGCTTGCTGGCCTCTACGTATCCGTGGGACCTTTATATACATCAATAATGTAATATAACCTAACCTAACAGAACCTAACATCTCGGCGGTAATATTTGACAACATTCCTGGCGAGTTGGCCTCTACGTCTCCGTGGGACCTTCCTATACATCAATAACGTAATATAACCTAACCTAACCCAATCTAACATCTCTGCGGTAATGTTTGACCACATTCCCGGCGAGTTGGCCTCTACGTCTCCGTGGGACATTTATATACATCAATAGCGTAATATAAACTAACCTAACCCAACCTAACATCTCGGCGGTAATATTTGACAACATTCCCGGCGAGTTGGCCTCTAAGTCTCCATGGGACCTTTATATACATTAAGAACGTAATATAGCTTAACCTAACCCAACCTAACATCTCGGCGGTAATATTTGGCAACATTCCTGGCTTGCTGGCCTCTACGTATCCGTCGGACCTTTATATACATCAATAATGTAATATAACCTAACCTAACAGAACCTAACATCTCGGCGGTAATATTTGACAACATTCCTGGCGAGTTGGCCTCTACGTCTCCGTGGGACCTTCCTATACATCAATAACGTAATATAACCGAACCTAACCCAACCTAACATCTCGGCGGTAATATTTGACAACATTCCTGGCGAATTGGCCTCCACGTCTCCGTGGGACCTTTGTATACATCAATAACGTAATATAACCTAACCTAACCCAACCTATCATCTCGGCGGTAATATTTGACCACATTCCTGGCTTGTTGGCCTCTACGTCTCCGTGGGACCTTTATATACATCAATAACGTAATATAACCTAACCTAACCCAACCTAACATCTCGGCGGTAATATTTGACAACATTCCTTGCGAGTTGGCCTCTACGGCTCCGTGGGACCTTTATATACATCAATAACGTAATATAACCTAACCTAACAGAACCTAACATCTCGGCGGTAATATTTGACAACATTCCTGGCGAGTTGGCCTCTACGTCTCCCTGGGACCTTTATATACATCAATACCGTAATATAACCTAACCTAACCCAATCTACCATCTCGGCGGTAATATTTGACCACATTCCTGTCTTGTTGGCCTCTAAGTCTCCGTGGGACCTTCCTATACATCAATAACGTAATATAACCTAACCTAACCCAATCTAACACCTCTGCGGTAATGTTTGACCACATTCCCGGCGAGTTGGCCTCTACGTCTCCGTGGGACATTTATATACATCAATAGCGTAATATAAACTAACCTAACCCAACCTAACATCTGGGCGGTAATATTTGACAACATTCCCGGCGAGTTGGCCTCTATGTCTCCATGGGACCATTATATACATTAAGAACGTAATATAGCTTAACCTAACCCAACTTAACATCTCGGCGGTAATATTTGGCAACATTCCTGGCTTGCTGGCCTCTACGTATCCGTGGGACCTTTATATACATCAATAATGTAATATAACCTAACCTAACAGAACCTAACATCTCGGCGGTAATATTTGACAACATTCCTGGCGAGTTGGCCTCTACGTCTCCGTGGGACCTTTATATACATCAATAACGTAATATAACCTAACCTAACCCAACCTAACATCTCGGCGATATTATTTGAAAACAATCCTGGCGAGTTGGGCTCTACGTCTACGTGGGACCTTTATATACATCAATAACGTAATATAACCTAACCTAACCCAACTTATCATCTCGGCAGTAATATTTGACCACATTCCTGGCTTGTTGGCCTCTACGTCTCCGTGGGACCTTTATATACATCAATAATGTAGTATGACCTAACCTAACAGAACATAACATCTCGGCGGTAATATTTGACAACATTCCTGGCGAGTTGGCCTCTACGGCTCCGTGGGACCTTCATATACATCAATAACGTAATATAACCTAACCTACCCAACCTAACTTCTCGGCGGTAATATTTGACGATATTCCTGGCGAATTGGCCTCTACGTCTCCCTGGGACCTTTATATACATCAATACCGTAATATAACCTAACCTAACCCAATCTACCATCTCGGCGGTAATATTTGACCACATTCCTGTCTTGTTGGCCTCTAAGTCTCCGTGGGACCTTTATATACATCAATAACGTAACATAACCTAACCTAACCCAATCTAACATCTCTGCGGTAATGTTTGACCACATTCCCGGCGAGTTGGCCTCTACGTCTCCGTGGGACATTTATATACATCAATAGCGTAATATAAACTAACCTAACCCAACCTAACATCTCGGCGGTAATATTTGACAACATTCCCGGCGAGTTGGCCTCTAAGTCTCCATGGGACCTTTATATACATCAAGAACGTAATATAACTTAACCTAACCCAACCTAACATCTCGGCGGTAATATTTGGCAACATTCCTGGCTTGCTGGCCTCTACGTATCCGTGGGACCTTTATATACATCAATAATGTAATATAACCTAACCTAACAGAACCTAACATCTCGGCGGTAATATTTGACAACATTCCTGGCGAGTTGGCCTCTACGTCTCCGTGGGACCTTCCTATACATCAATAACGTAATATACCCTAACCTAACCCAATCTAACATCTCTGCGGTAATGTTTGACCACATTCCCGGCGAGTTGGCCTCTACGTCTCCGTGGGACATTTATATACATCAATAGCGTAATATAAACTAACCTAACCCAACCTAACATCTCGGCGGTAATATTTGACAACATTCCCGGCGAGTTGGCCTCTAAGTCTCCATGGGACCTTTATATACATTAAGAACGTAATATAGCTTAACCTAACCCAACCTAACATCTCGGCGGTAATATTTGGCAACATTCCTGGCTTGCTGGCCTCTACGTATCCGTCGGACCTTTATATACATCAATAATGTAATATAACCTAACCTAACAGAACCTAACATCTCGGCGGTAATATTTGACAACATTCCTGGCGAGTTGGCCTCTACGTCTCCGTGGGACCTTCCTATACATCAATAACGTAATATAACCGAACCTAACCCAACCTAACATCTCGGCGGTAATATTTGACAACATTCCTGGCGAATTGGCCTCCACGTCTCCGTGGGACCTTTGTATACATCAATAACGTAATATAACCTAACCTAACCCAACCTATCATCTCGGCGGTAATATTTGACCACATTCCTGGCTTGTTGGCCTCTACGTCTCCGTGGGACCTTTATATACATCAATAACGTAATATAACCTAACCTAACCCAACCTAACATCTCGGCGATATTATTTGAAAACAATCCTGGCGAGTTGGGCTCTACGTCTACGTGGGACCTTTATATACATCAATAACGTAATATAACCTAACCTAACCCAACTTATCATCTCGGCGGTAATATTTGACCACATTCCTGGCTTGTTGGCCTCTACGTCTCCGTGGGACCTTTATATACATCAATAATGTGGTATGACCTAACCTAACAGAACATAACATCTCGGCGGTAATATTTGACAACATTCCTGGCGAGTTGGCCTCTACGGTTCCGTGGGACCTTCATATACATCAATAACGTAATATAACCTAACCTACCCAACCTAACTTCTCGGCGGTAATATTTGACAACATTCCTGGCGAATTGGCCTCTACGTCTCCCTGGGACGTTTATATACATCAATACCGTAATATAACCTAACCTAACCCAATCTACCATCTCGGCGGTAATATTTGACCACATTCCTGTCTTGTTGGCCTCTACGGCTCCGTGTGACCTTTATATACATCAATAACGTAACATAACCTAACCTAACCCAATCTAACATCTCGGCGGTAATATTTGACCACATTCCTGTCTTGTTGGCCTCTACGTCTCCGTGGGACGTTTATATACATCAATAACGTAATATAACCTAACCTAACCCAATCTAACATCTCGGCGGTAATATTTGACCACATTCCTGTCTTGTTGGCCTCTACGTCTCCGTGGGACGTTTATATACATCAATAACGTAATATAACCTAACCTAACCCAACCTAACATTTCGGCGGTAATATTTGACGACATTCCTGGCGAATTGGCCCCGACGTCTCCGTGGGACATTTATATACATCAATAGCGTTATATAACCTAACCTAACCCAACCTAACATCTCGGCGATATTATTTGAAAACAATCCTGGCGAGTTGGGCTCTACGTCTACGTGGGACCTTTGTATACATCAATAACGTAATATAACCTAACCTACCCAACCTAACTTCTCGGCGGTAATATTTGACAACATTCCTGGCGAATTGGCCTCTACGTCTCCCTGGGACCTTTATATACATCAATACCGTAATATAACCTAACCTAACCCAATCTACCATCTCGGCGGTAATATTTGATCACATTCCTGTCTTGTTGGCCTCTACGCCATCGTGGGACGTTTATATACATCAATAATGTAATATAACCTAACCTAACCCAACCTAATATCTCGGCACTAATATTTGACCACATTCCTGGTGAGTTGGCTTCTACGTCCCCGTGGGACCTTCCTATACATCAATGACGTAATATAACCGAACCTAACCCAACCTAGCATCTCGGCGGTAATATTTGACAACATTCCTGGCGAGTTGGCCTCTAAGGCTCCGTGGGACCTTTATATACATCAATAACGTAATGTAACCTAACCTACCCAACCTAACTTCTCGGCGGTAATATTTGACAACATTCCTGGCGAATTGGCATCTACGTCTCCCTGGGACCTTTATATACATCAATACCGTAATATAACCTAACCTAACCCAACCAAACATCTCGGCGATATTATTTGAAAACAATCCTGGTGAGTTGGCTTCTACGTCCCCGTGGGACCTTCCTATAGATCAATGACGTAATATAACCGAACCTAACCCAACCTATCATCTCGGCGGTAATATTTGACAACATTCCTGGCGAGTTGGCCTCTACGGCTCCGTGGGACCTTTATATACATAAATAACGTAATGTAACCTAACCTACCCAACCTAACTTCTCGGCGGTAATATTTGACAACATTCCTGGCGAATTGGCATCTACGTCTCCCTGGGACCTTTATATACATCAATACCGTAATATAACCTAACCTAACCCAACCTAACATCTCGGCGATATTATTTGAAAACAATCCTGGCGAGTTGGCATCTACGTCTACGTGGGACCTTTATATACATCAATAACGTTATATAACCTAACCTAACCCAATCTAACATCTCGGCGGTAATATTTGACAACATTCCTGGCGAGTTGGCCTCTACGGCTCCGTGGGACCTTTATATACATCAATAACGTAATATAACCTAACCTAACCCAAGCTATCATCTCGGCGGTAATATTTGACCACATTCCTGGCTTGTTGGCCTCTACGTCTCCGTGGGACCTTTATATACATCAATAATGTAATATAACCTAACCTAACAGAACCTAACATCTCGGCGGTAATATTTGACAACATTCCTGGCGAGTTGGCCTCTACGGCTCCGTGGGACCTTTATATACATCAATAACGTAATATAACCTAACCTAACAGAACCTAACATCTCGGCGGTAATATTTGACAACATTCCTGGCGAGTTGGCCTCTACGTCTCCCTGGGACCTTTATATACATCAATACCGTAATATAACCTAACCTAACCCAACCTACCATCTCGGTGGTAATATTTGGCAACATTCCCGGCTTGTTGGCCTCTACGTCTCCGTGGGAGCTTTATATACATCAATAACGTAATATAACCTAACCTAACCCAATCTAACATCTCGACGGTAATATTTGATCACATTCCTGGCTTGTTGGCCTCTAAGTCTCCGTGGGACCTTTATATACATCAATAACGTAACATAACCTAACCTAACCCAATCTAACATCTCTGCGGTAATGTTTGACCACATTCCCGGCGAGTTGGCCTCTACGTCTCCGTGGGACATTTATATACATCAATAGCGTAATATAAACTAACCTAACCCAACCTAACATCTCGGCGGTAATATTTGACAACATTCCCGGCGAGTTGGCCTCTAAGTCTCCATGGGACCTTTATATACATCAAGAACGTAATATAACTTAACCTAACCCAACCTAACATCTCGGCGGTAATATTTGGCAACATTCCTGGCTTGCTGGCCTCTACGTATCCGTGGGACCTCTATATACATCAATAATGTAATATAACCTAACCTAACAGAACCTAACATCTCGGCGGTAATATTTGACAACATTCCTGGCGAGTTGGCCTCTACGTCTCCGTGGGACCTTCCTATACATCAATAACGTAATATAACCGACCCTAACCCAACCTAACATCTCGGCGGTAATATTTGACAACATTCCTGGCGAATTGGCCTCCACGTCTCCGTGGGACCTTCCTATACATCAATGACGTAATATAACCGAACCTAACCCAACCTAGCATCTCGGCGGTAATATTTGACAACATTCCTGGCGAGTTGGCCTCTAAGGCTCCGTGGGACCTTTATATACATCAATAACGTAATGTAACCTAACCTACCCAACCTAACTTCTCGGCGGTAATATTTGACAACATTCCTGGCGAATTGGCATCTACGTCTCCCTGGGACCTTTATATACATCAATACCGTAATATAACCTAACCTAACCCAACCAAACATCTCGGCGATATTATTTGAAAACAATCCTGGTGAGTTGGCTTCTACGTCCCCGTGGGACCTTCCTATAGATCAATGACGTAATATAACCGAACCTAACCCAACCTATCATCTCGGCGGTAATATTTGACAACATTCCTGGCGAGTTGGCCTCTACGGCTCCGTGGGACCTTTATATACATAAATAACGTAATGTAACCTAACCTACCCAACCTAACATCTCGGCGATATTATTTGAAAACAATCCTGGCGAGTTGGGCTCTACGTTTACGTGGGACCTCTGTATACATCAATAACGTAATATAACCTAACCTACCCAACCTAACTTCTCGGCGGTAATATTTGACAACATTCCTGGCGAATTGGCCTCTACGTCTTCCTGGGACCTTTATATACATCAATACCGTAATATAACCTAACCTAACCCAATCTACCATCTCGGCGGTAATATTTGATCACATTCCTGTCTTGTTGGCCTCTACGTCTCCGTGGGACGTTTATATACATCAATAATGTAATATAACCTAACCTAACCCAACCTAATATCTCGGCACTAATATTTGACCACATTCCTGGTGAGTTGGCTTCTACGTCCCCGTGGGACCTTCCTATACATCAATAACGTAATATAGCCGAACCTAACCCAACCTAACATCTCGGCGGTAATATTTGACAACATTCCTGGCGAGTTGGCCTCTACGGCTCCGTGGGACCTTTATATACATCAATAACGTAATATAACCTAACCTACCCAACCTAACTTCTCGGCGGTAATATTTGACAACATTCCTGGCGAATTGGCCTCTACGTCTCCTTGGGACCTTTATACATCAATACCATAATATAACATAACCTAACCCAATCTAACATCTAGGCGGTAATATTTGACCACATTCATGGCTTGTTTGCGTCTACGTCTCCGTGGGACCTTCCTATACATCAATAACGTAATATAACCTAAACTAACCCAACCTATCATCTCGGCGGTAATATTTGACCACATTCCTGGCCTGTTGGCCTCTACGTCTCCGTGGGACCTTTATATACATCAATAATGTAATATAACCTAACCTAACAGAACCTAACATCTTGGCGGTAATATTTGACAACATTCCTGGCGAGTTGGCCTCTACGGCTCCGTGGGACCTTTATATACATCAATAACGTAATATAACTTAACCTAACAGAACCTAACATCTCGGCGGTAATATTTGACAACATTCCTGGCGAGTTGGCCTCTACGGCTCCGTGTGACCTTTATATACATCAATAACGTAATATAACCTAACCTAACCCAATCTAACATCTCGGCGGTAATATTTGACCACATTCCTGTCTTGTTGGCCTCTACGTCTCCGTGGGACGTTTATATACATCAATAACGTAATATAACCTAACCTAACCCAATCTAACATCTCGGCGGTAATATTTGACCACATTCCTGTCTTGTTGGCCTCTACGTCTCCGTGGGACGTTTATATACATCAATAACGTAATATAACCTAACCTAACCCAACCTAACATTTCGGCGGTAATATTTGACGACATTCCTGGCGAATTGGCCCCGACGTCTCCGTGGGACATTTATATACATCAATAGCGTTATATAACCTAACCTAACCCAACCTAACATCTCGGCGATATTATTTGAAAACAATCCTGGCGAGTTGGGCTCTACGTCTACGTGGGACCTTTGTATACATCAATAACGTAATATAACCTAACCTACCCAACCTAACTTCTCGGCGGTAATATTTGACAACATTCCTGGCGAATTGGCCTCTACGTCTCCCTGGGACCTTTATATACATCAATACCGTAATATAACCTAACCTAACCCAATCTACCATCTCGGCGGTAATATTTGATCACATTCCTGTCTTGTTGGCCTCTACGCCTCCGTGGGACGTTTATATACATCAATAATGTAATATAACCTAACCTAACCCAACCTAATATCTCGGCACTAATATTTGACCACATTCCTGGTGAGTTGGCTTCTACGTCCCCGTGGGACCTTCCTATACATCAATGACGTAATATAACCGAACCTAACCCAACCTAGCATCTCGGCGGTAATATTTGACAACATTCCTGGCGAGTTGGCCTCTAAGGCTCCGTGGGACCTTTATATACATCAATAACGTAATGTAACCTAACCTACCCAACCTAACTTCTCGGCGGTAATATTTGACAACATTCCTGGCGAATTGGCATCTACGTCTCCCTGGGACCTTTATATACATCAATACCGTAATATAACCTAACCTAACCCAACCAAACATCTCGGCGATATTATTTGAAAACAATCCTGGTGAGTTGGCTTCTACGTCCCCGTGGGACCTTCCTATAGATCAATGACGTAATATAACCGAACCTAACCCAACCTATCATCTCGGCGGTAATATTTGACAACATTCCTGGCGAGTTGGCCTCTACGGCTCCGTGGGACCTTTATATACATAAATAACGTAATGTAACCTAACCTACCCAACCTAACTTCTCGGCGGTAATATTTGACAACATTCCTGGCGAATTGGCATCTACGTCTCCGTGGGACCTTTATATACATCAATAACGTAATATAACCTAACCTAACCCAAGCTATCATCTCGGCGGTAATATTTGACCACATTCCTGGCTTGTTGGCCTCTACGTCTCCGTGGGACCTTTATATACATCAATAATGTAATATAACCTAACCTAACAGAACCTAACATCTCGGCGGTAATATTTGACAACATTCCTGGCGAGTTGGCCTCTACGGCTCCGTGGGACCTTTATATACATCAATAACGTAATATAACCTAACCTAACAGAACCTAACATCTCGGCGGTAATATTTGACAACATTCCTGGCGAGTTGGCCTCTACGTCTCCCTGGGACCTTTATATACATCAATACCGTAATATAACCTAACCTAACCCAACCTACCATCTCGGTGGTAATATTTGGCAACATTCCCGGCTTGTTGGCCTCTACGTCTCCGTGGGAGCTTTATATACATCAATAACGTAATATAACTTAACCTAACCCAATCTAACATCTCGACGGTAATATTTGATCACATTCCTGGCTTGTTGGCCTCTAAGTCTCCGTGGGACCTTTATATACATCAATAACGTAACATAACCTAACCTAACCCAATCTAACATCTCTGCGGTAATGTTTGACCACATTCCCGGCGAGTTGGCCTCTACGTCTCCGTGGGACATTTATATACATCAATAGCGTAATATAAACTAACCTAACCCAACCTAACATCTCGGCGGTAATATTTGACAACATTCCCGGCGAGTTGGCCTCTAAGTCTCCATGGGACCTTTATATACATCAAGAACGTAATATAACTTAACCTAACCCAACCTAACATCTCGGCGGTAATATTTGGCAACATTCCTGGCTTGCTGGCCTCTACGTATCCGTGGGACCTTTATATACATCAATAATGTAATATAACCTAACCTAACAGAACCTAACATCTCGGCGGTAATATTTGACAACATTCCTGGCGAGTTGGCCTCTACGTCTCCGTGGGACCTTCCTATACATCAATAACGTAATATAACCTAACCTAACCCAACCTAACATCTCGGCGGTAATATTTGACAACATTCCTGGCGAATTGGCCTCCACGTCTCCGTGGGACCTTCCTATACATCAATGACGTAATATAACCGAACCTAACCCAACCTAGCATCTCGGCGGTAATATTTGACAACATTCCTGGCGAGTTGGCCTCTAAGGCTCCGTGGGACCTTTATATACATCAATAACGTAATGTAACCTAACCTACCCAACCTAACTTCTCGGCGGTAATATTTGACAACATTCCTGGCGAATTGGCATCTACGTCTCCCTGGGACCTTTATATACATCAATACCGTAATATAACCTAACCTAACCCAACCAAACATCTCGGCGATATTATTTGAAAACAATCCTGGTGAGTTG
>CAXAJV010000319.1:0-66000 GCA_963969225.1 Xylocopa violacea | reverse complement strand
TCGCCAGGAATGTTGTCAAATATTACCGCCGAGAAGTTAGTTTGGGTAGGTTAGGTTACATTACGTTATTGATGTATGTAAAGGTCCCACGGAGCCGTAGAGGCCAACTCGCCAGGAATGTTGTCAAATATTACCGCCGAGATGTTAGGTTGGGTTAGGTTCGGTTATATTACGTTATTGATGTATAGGAAGGTCCCACGGGGACGTAGAAGCCAACTCACCAGGAATGTGGTCAAATATTAGTGCCGAGATATTAGGTTGGGTTAGGTTAGGTTATATTACATTATTGATGTATATAAAAGTCCCACGGAGACGTAGAGGCCAACAAGACAGGAATGTGATCAAATATTACCGCCGAGATGGTAGATTGGGTTAGGTTAGGTTATATTACGGTATTGATGTATATAAAGGTCCCACGGAGCCGTAGAGGCCAGCTCGCCAGGAATGTTGTCAAATATTACCGCCGAGATGTTAGGTTCTGTTAGGTTAGGTTATATTACATTATTGATGTATATAAAGGTCCCACGGAGACGTAGAGGCCAACAAGCCAGGAATGTGGTCAAATATTACTGCCGAGATGATAGGTTGGGTTAGGTTAGGTTATATTACGTTATTGATGTATACAAAGGTCCCACGGAGACGTGGAGGCCAATTCGCCAGGAATGTTGTCAAATATTACCGCCGAGATGTTAGGTTGGGTTAGGTTCGGTTATATTACGTTATTGATGTATAGGAAGGTCCCACGGAGACGTAGAGGCCAACTCGCCAGGAATGTTGTCAAATATTACCGCCGAGATGTTAGGTTCTGTTAGGTTAGGTTATATTACATTATTGATATATATAAAGGTCCCACGGATACGTAGAGGCCAGCAAGCCAGGAATGTTGCCAAATATTACCGCCGAGATGTTAGGTTGGGTTAGGTTAAGTTATATTACGTTCTTGATGTATATAAAGGTCCCATGGAGACTTAGAGGCCAACTCGCCGGGAATGTTGTCAAATATTACCGCCGAGATGTTATGTTGGGTTAGGTTAGTTTATATTACGCTATTGATGTATATAAATGTCCCACGGAGACGTAGAGGCCAACTCGCCGGGAATGTGGTCAAACATTACCGCAGAGATGTTAGATTGGGTTAGGTTAGGTTATATTACGTTATTGATGTATATAAAGGTCCCACGGAGACTTAGAGGCCAACAAGACAGGAATGTGGTCAAATATTACCGCCGAGATGGTAGATTGGGTTAGGTTAGGTTATATTACGGTATTGATGTATATAAAGGTCCCAGGGAGACGTAGAGGCCAACTCGCCAGGAATGTTGTCAAATATTACCGCCGAGATGTTAGGTTCTGTTAGGTTAGGTTATATTACGTTATTGATGTATATAAAGGTCCGACGGAGCCGTAGAGGCCAACTCGCAAGGAATGTTGTCAAATATTACCGCCGAGATGTTAGGTTCTGTTAGGTTAGGTTATATTACATTATTGATGTATATAAAGGTCCCACGGAGACGTAGAGGCCAACAAGCCAGGAATGTGGTCAAATATTACCGCCGAGATGATAGCTTGGGTTAGGTTAGGTTATACTACGTTATTGATGTATATAAAGGTCCCACGGAGCCGTAGAGGCCAACTCGCCAGGAATGTTGTCAAATATTACCGCAGAGATGTTAGATTGGGTTAGGTTAGGTTATATAACTTTATTGATGTATATAAAGGTCCCACGTAGACGTAGATGTCAACTCGCCAGGATTGTTTTCAAATAATATCGCCGAGATATTAGGTTGGGTTAGGTTAGGTTATATTACGGTATTGATGTATATAAAGGTCCCAGGGAGACGTAGATGCCAATTCGCCAGGAATGTTGTCAAATATTACCGCCGAGAAGTTAGGTTGGGTAGGTTAGGTTATATTACGTTATTGATGTATACAAAGGTCCCACATAGACCTAGAGCCCAACTCGCCAGGATTGTTTTCAAATAATATCGCCGAGATGTTAGGTTGGGTTAGGTTAGGTTATATTACGCTATTGATTTATATAAATGTCCCACGGAGACGTCGGGGCCAATTCGCCAGGAATGTCGTCAAATATTACCGCCGAAATGTTAGGTTGGGTTAGGTTAGGTTATATTACGTTATTGATGTATGTAAACGTCCCACGGAGACGTAGAGGCCAACAAGACAGGAATGTGGTCAAATATTACCGCCGAGATGTTAGATTGGGTTAGGTTAGGTTATATTACGTTATTGATGTATATAAACGTCCCACGGAGACGTAGAGGCCAACAAGAGAGGAATGTGGTCAAATATTACCGCCGAGATGTTAGATTGGGTTAGGTTAGGTTATATTACGTTATTGATGTATATAAAGGTCCCACGGAGCCGTAGAGGCCAACTCGCCAGGAATGTTGTCAAATATTACCGCCGAGATGATAGGTTGGGTTAGGTTCGGTTATATTACGTTATTGATGTATACAAAGGTCCCACGTAGACGTAGAGCCCAACTCGCCAGGATTGTTTTCAAATAATATCGCCGAGATGTTAGGTTGGGTTAGGTTAGGTTATATAACGCTATTGATGTATATAAATGTCCCACGGAGACGTCGGGGCCAATTCGCCAGGAATGTCGTCAAATATTACCGCCGAAATGTTAGGTTGGGTTAGGTTAGGTTATATTACGTTATTGATGTATATAAACGTCCCACGGAGACGTAGAGGCCAACAAGACAGGAATGTGGTCAAATATTACCGCCGAGATGTTAGATTGGGTTAGGTTAGGTTATATTACGTTATTGATGTATATAAACGTCCCACGGAGACGTAGAGGCCAACAAGACAGGAATGTGGTCAAATATTACCGCCGAGATGTTAGATTGGGTTAGGTTAGGTTATATTACGTTATTGATGTATATAAAGGTCACACGGAGCCGTAGAGGCCAACTCGCCAGGAATGTTGTCAAATATTACCGCCGAGATGTTAGGTTCTGTTAGGTTAAGTTATATTACGTTATTGATGTATATAAAGGTCCCACGGAGCCGTAGAGGCCAACTCGCCAGGAATGTTGTCAAATATTACCGCCAAGATGTTAGGTTCTGTTAGGTTAGGTTATATTACATTATTGATGTATATAAAGGTCCCACGGAGACGTAGAGGCCAACAGGCCAGGAATGTGGTCAAATATTACCGCCGAGATGATAGGTTGGGTTAGTTTAGGTTATATTACGTTATTGATGTATAGGAAGGTCCCACGGAGACGTAGACGCAAACAAGCCATGAATGTGGTCAAATATTACCGCCTAGATGTTAGATTGGGTTAGGTTATGTTATATTATGGTATTGATGTATAAAGGTCCCAAGGAGACGTAGAGGCCAATTCGCCAGGAATGTTGTCAAATATTACCGCCGAGAAGTTAGGTTGGGTAGGTTAGGTTATATTACGTTATTGATGTATATAAAGGTCCCACGGAGCCGTAGAGGCCAACTCGCCAGGAATGTTGTCAAATATTACCGCCGAGATGTTAGGTTGGGTTAGGTTCGGCTATATTACGTTATTGATGTATAGGAAGGTCCCACGGGGACGTAGAAGCCAACTCACCAGGAATGTGGTCAAATATTAGTGCCGAGATATTAGGTTGGGTTAGGTTAGGTTATATTACATTATTGATGTATATAAACGTCCCACGGAGACGTAGAGGCCAACAAGACAGGAATGTGATCAAATATTACCGCCGAGATGGTAGATTGGGTTAGGTTAGGTTATATTACGGTATTGATGTATATAAAGGTCCCAGGAAGACGTAGAGGCCAATTCGCCAGGAATGTTGTCAAATATTACCGCCGAGAAGTTAGGTTGGGTAGGTTAGGTTATATTACGTTATTGATGTATACAGAGGTCCCACGTAAACGTAGAGCCCAACTCGCCAGGATTGTTTTCAAATAATATCGTCGAGATGTTAGGTTGGGTTAGGTTAGGTTATATTACGCTATTGATGTATATAAATGTCCCACGGAGACGTCGGGGCCAATTCGCCAGGAATGTTGTCAAATATTACCGCCGGGATGTTAGGTTCTGTTAGGTTAGGTTATATTACGTTATTGATGTATATAAAGGTCCCACGGAGCCGTAGAGGCCAACTCGCCAGGAATGTTGTCAGATATTACCGCCGAGATGTTAGATTGGGTTAGGTTAGTTTATATTACGCTATTGATGTATATAAATGTCCCACGGAGACGTAGAGGCCAACTCGCCGGGAATGTGGTCAAACATTACCGCAGAGATGTTAGATTGGGTTAGGTTAGGTTATGTTACGTTATTAATGTATATAAAGGTCCCACGGAGACTTAGAGGCCAACAAGACAGGAATGTGGTCAAATATTACCGCCGAGATGGTAGATTGGGTTAGGTTAGGTTATATTACGGTATTGATGTATATAAACGTCCCAGGGAGACGTAGAGGCCAATTCGCCAGGAATGTTGTCAAATATTACCGCCGAGAAGTTAGGTTGGGTAGGTTAGGTTATATTACGTTATTGATGTATATGAAGGTCCCACGGAACCGTAGAGGCCAACTCGCCAGGAATGTTGTCAAATATTACCGCCGAGATGTTATGTTCTGTTAGGTTAGGTCATACCACATTATTGATGTATATAAAGGTCCCACGGAGACGTAGAGGCCAACAAGCCAGGAATGTGGTCAAATATTACCGCCGAGATGATAAGTTGGGTTAGGTTAGGTTATATTACGTTATTGATGTATATAAAGGTCCCACGTAGACGTAGAGCCCAACTCGCCAGGATTGTTTTCAAATAATATCGCCGAGATGTTAGGTTGGGTTAGGTTAGGTTATATTACGTTATTGATGTATATAAAGGTCCCACGGAGACGTAGAGGCCAACAAGCCAGGAATGTGGTCAAATATTACCGCCGAGATGATAGGTTGGGTTAGGTTAGGTTATATTACGTTATTGATGTATACAAAGGTCCCACGGAGACGTGGAGGCCAATTCGCCAGGAATGTTGTCAAATATTACCGCCGAGATGTTAGGTTGGGTTAGGTTCGGTTATATTACGTTATTGATGTATAGGAAGGTCCCACGGAGACGTAGAGGCCAACTCGCCAGGAATGTTGTCAAATATTACCGCCGAGATGTTAGGTTCTGTTAGGTTAGGTTATATTACATTATTGATGTATATAAAGGTCCGACGGATACGTAGAGGCCAGCAAGCCAGGAATGTTGCCAAATATTACCGCCGAGATGTTAGGTTGGGTTAGGTTAAGCTATATTACGTTCTTAATGTATATAAAGGTCCCATGGAGACTTAGAGGCCAACTCGCCGGGAATGTTGTCAAATATTACCGCCGAGATGTTAGGTTGGGTTAGGTTAGTTTATATTACGCTATTGATGTATATAAATGTCCCACGGAGACGTAGAGGCCAACTCGCCGGGAATGTGGTCAAACATTACCGCAGAGATGTTAGATTGGGTTAGGTTAGGTTATATTACGTTATTGATGTATAGGAAGGTCCCACGGAGACGTAGAGGCCAACTCGCCAGGAATGTTGTCAAATATTACCGCCGAGATGTTAGGTTCTGTTAGGTTAGGTTATATTACATTATTGATGTATATAAAGGTCCCACGGATACGTAGAGGCCAGCAAGCCAGGAATGTTGCCAAATATTACCGCCGAGATGTTAGGTTGGGTTAGGTTAAGTTATATTACGTTCTTGATGTATATAAAGGTCCCATGGAGACTTAGAGGCCAACTCGCCGGGAATGTTGTCAAATATTACCGCCGAGATGTTAGGTTGGGTTAGGTTAGTTTATATTACGCTATTGATGTATATAAATGTCCCACGGAGACGTAGAGGCCAACTCGCCGGGAATGTGGTCAAACATTACCGCAGAGATGTTAGATTGGGTTAGGTTAGGTTATGTTACGTTATTGATGTATATAAAGGTCCCACGGAGACTTAGAGGCCAACAAGACAGGAATGTGGTCAAATATTACCGCCGAGATGGTAGATTGGGTTAGGTTAGGTTATATTACGGTATTGATGTATATAAAGGTCCCAGGGAGACGTAGAGGCCAATTCGCCAGGAATATCGTCAAATATTACCGCCGAGAAGTTAGGTTGGGTAGGTTAGGTTATATTACGTTATTGATGTATATGAAGGTCCCACGGAGCCGTAGAGGCCAACTCGCCAGGAATGTTGTCAAATATTACCGCCGAGATGTTATGTTCTGTTAGGTTAGGTCATACTACATTATTGATGTATATAAAGGTCCCACGGAGACGTAGAGGCCAACAAGCCAGGAATGTGGTCAAATATTACTGCCGAGATGATAAGTTGGGTTAGGTTAGGTTATATTACGTTATTGATGTATATAAAGGTCCCACGTAGACGTAGAGCCCAACTCGCCAGGATTGTTTTCAAATAATATCGCCGAGATGTTAGGTTGGGTTAGGTTAGGTTATATTACGTTATTGATGTATATAAAGGTCCCACGGAGACGTAGAGGCCAACTCGCCAGGAATGTTGTCAAATATTACCGCCGAGATGTTAGGTTCTGTTAGGTTAGGTTATATTACATTATTGATGTATATAAAGGTCCCACGGATACGTAGAGGCCAGCAAGCCAGGAATGTTGCCAAATATTACCGCCGAGATGTTAAGTTGGGTTAGGTTAAGCTATATTACGTTCTTAATGTATATAATGGTCCCATGGAGACATAGAGGCCAACTCGCCGGGAATGTTGTCAAATATTACCGCCCAGATGTTAGGTTGGGTTAGGTTAGTTTATATTACGCTATTGATGTATATAAATGTCCCACGGAGACGTAGAGGCCAACTCGCCGGGAATGTGGTCAAACATTACCGCAGAGGTGTTAGATTGGGTTAGGTTAGGTTATATTACGTTATTGATGTATAGGAAGGTCCCACGGAGACTTAGAGGCCAACAAGACAGGAATGTGGTCAAATATTACCGCCGAGATGGTAGATTGGGTTAGGTTAGGTTATATTACGGTATTGATGTATATAAAGGTCCCAGGGAGACGTAGAGGCCAACTCGCCAGGAATGTTGTCAAATATTACCGCCGAGATGTTAGGTTCTGTTAGGTTAGGTTATATTACGTTATTGATGTATATAAAGGTCCCACGGAGCCGTAGAGGCCAACTCGCAAGGAATGTTGTCAAATATTACCGCCGAGATGTTAGGTTGGGTTAGGTTAGGTTATATTACGTTATTGATGTATATAAAGGTCCCACGGAGACGTAGAGGCCAACAAGCCAGGAATGTGGTCAAATATTACCGCCGAGATGATAGGTTGGGTTAGGTTAGGTTATATTACGTTATTGATGTATACAAAGGTCCCACGGAGACGTGGAGGCCAATTCGCCAGGAATGTTGTCAAATATTACCGCCGAGATGTTAGGTTGGGTTAGGTTCGGTTATATTACGTTATTGATGTATAGGAAGGTCCCACGGAGACGTAGAGGCCAACTCGCCAGGAATGTTGTCAAATATTACCGCCGAGATGTTAGGTTCTGTTAGGTTAGGTTATATTACATTATTGATGTATATAAAGGTCCGACGGATACGTAGAGGCCAGCAAGCCAGGAATGTTGCCAAATATTACCGCCGAGATGTTAGGTTGGGTTAGGTTAAGCTATATTACGTTCTTAATGTATATAAAGGTCCCATGGAGACTTAGAGGCCAACTCGCCGGGAATGTTGTCAAATATTACCGCCGAGATGTTAGGTTGGGTTAGGTTAGTTTATATTACGCTATTGATGTATATAAATGTCCCACGGAGACGTAGAGGCCAACTCGCCGGGAATGTGGTCAAACATTACCGCAGAGATGTTAGATTGGGTTAGGTTAGGTTATATTACGTTATTGATGTATAGGAAGGTCCCACGGAGACGTAGAGGCCAACTCGCCAGGAATGTTGTCAAATATTACCGCCGAGATGTTAGGTTCTGTTAGGTTAGGTTATATTACATTATTGATGTATATAAAGGTCCCACGGATACGTAGAGGCCAGCAAGCCAGGAATGTTGCCAAATATTACCGCCGAGATGTTAGGTTGGGTTAGGTTAAGTTATATTACGTTCTTGATGTATATAAAGGTCCCATGGAGACTTAGAGGCCAACTCGCCGGGAATGTTGTCAAATATTACCGCCGAGATGTTAGGTTGGGTTAGGTTAGTTTATATTACGCTATTGATGTATATAAATGTCCCACGGAGACGTAGAGGCCAACTCGCCGGGAATGTGGTCAAACATTACCGCAGAAATGTTAGATTGGGTTAGGTTAGGTTATGTTACGTTATTGATGTATATAAAGGTCCCACGGAGACTTAGAGGCCAACAAGACAGGAATGTGGTCAAATATTACCGCCGAGATGGTAGATTGGGTTAGGTTAGGTTATATTACGGTATTGATGTATATAAAGGTCCCAGGGAGACGTAGAGGCCAATTCGCCAGGAATATTGTCAAATATTACCGCCGAGAAGTTAGGTTGGGTAGGTTAGGTTATATTACGTTATTGATGTATATGAAGGTCCCACCGAGCCGTAGAGGCCAACTCGCCAGGAATGTTGTCAAATATTACCGCCGAGATGTTATGTTCTGTTAGGTTAGGTCATACTACATTATTGATGTATATAAAGGTCCCACGGAGACGTAGACGCCAACAAGCCAGGAATGTGGTCAAATATTACTGCCGAGATGATAAGTTGGGTTAGGTTAGGTTATATTACGTTATTGATGTATATAAAGGTCCCACGTAGACGTAGAGCCCAACTCGCCAGGATTGTTTTCAAATAATATCGCCGAGATGTTAGGTTGGGTTAGGTTAGGTTATATTACGTTATTGATGTATATAAAGGTCCCACGGAGACGTAGAGGCCAACTCGCCAGGAATGTTGTCAAATATTACCGCCGAGATGTTAGGTTCTGTTAGGTTAGGTTATATTACATTATTGATGTATATAAAGGTCCCACGGATACGTAGAGGCCAGCAAGCCAGGAATGTTGCCAAATATTACCGCCGAGATGTTAAGTTGGGTTAGGTTAAGCTATATTACGTTCTTAATGTATATAATGGTCCCATGGAGACATAGAGGCCAACTCGCCGGGAATGTTGTCAAATATTACCGCCCAGATGTTAGGTTGGGTTAGGTTAGTTTATATTACGCTATTGATGTATATAAATGTCCCACGGAGACGTAGAGGCCAACTCGCCGGGAATGTGGTCAAACATTACCGCAGAGGTGTTAGATTGGGTTAGGTTAGGTTATATTACGTTATTGATGTATAGGAAGGTCCCACGGAGACTTAGAGGCCAACAAGACAGGAATGTGGTCAAATATTACCGCCGAGATGGTAGATTGGGTTAGGTTAGGTTATATTACGGTATTGATGTATATAAAGGTCCCAGGGAGACGTAGAGGCCAACTCGCCAGGAATGTTGTCAAATATTACCGCCGAGATGTTAGGTTCTGTTAGGTTAGGTTATATTACGTTATTGATGTATATAAAGGTCCCACGGAGCCGTAGAGGCCAACTCGCAAGGAATGTTGTCAAATATTACCGCCGAGATGTTAGGTTCTGTTAGGTTAGGTTATATTACATTATTGATGTATATAAAGGTCCCACGGAGACGTAGAGGCCAACAAGCCAGGAATGTGGTCAAATATTACCGCCGATATGATAGCTTGGGTTAGGTTAGGTTATATTACGTTATTGATGTATATAAAGGTCCCACGGAACCGTAGAGGCCAACTCGCCAGGAATGTTGTCAAATATTACCGCCGAGATGTTAGGTTGGGTTAGGTTCGGTTATATTACGTTATTGATGTATAGGAAGGTCCCACGGAGACGTAGAGGCCAACTCGCCAGGAATGTTGTCAAATATTACCGCCGAGATGTTAGGTTCTGTTAGGTTAGGTTATATTACATTATTGATGTATATAAAGGTCCCACGGATACGTAGAGGCCAGCAAGCCAGGAATGTTGCCAAATATTACCGCCGAGATGTTAGGTTCTGTTAGGTTAGGTTATATTACATTATTGATGTATATAAAGGTCCCACGGATACGTAGAGGCCAGCAAGCCAGGAATGTTGCCAAATATTACCGCCGAGATGTTAGGTTGGGTTAGGTTAAGTTATATTACGTTCTTGATGTATATAAAGGTCCCATGGAGACTTAGAGGCCAACTCGCCGGGAATGTTGTCAAATATTACCGCCGAGATGTTAGGTTGGGTTAGGTTAGTTTATATTACGCTATTGATGTATATAAATGTCCCACGGAGACGTAGAGGCCAACTCGCCGGGAATGTGGTCAAACATTACCGCAGAGATGTTAGATTGGGTTAGGTTAGGTTATGTTACGTTATTGATGTATATAAAGGTCCCACGGTGACTTAGAGGCCAACAAGACAGGAATGTGGTCAAATATTACCGCCGAGATGGTAGATTGGGTTAGGTTAGGTTATATTACGGTATTGATGTATATAAAGGTCCCAGGGAGACGTAGAGGCCAATTCGCCAGGAATGTTGTCAAATATTACCGCCGAGAAGTTAGGTTGGGTAGGTTAGGTTATATTACGTTATTGATGTATATGAAGGTCCCACGGAGCCGTAGAGGCCAACTCGCCAGGAATGTTGTCAAATATTACCGCCGAGATGTTATGTTCTGTTAGGTTAGGTTATACCACATTATTGATGTATATAAAGGTCCCACGGAGACGTAGAGGCCAACAAGCCAGGAATGTGGTCAAATATTACCCCCGAGATGATAAGTTGGGTTAGGTTAGGTTATATTACGTTATTGATGTATATAAAGGTCCCACGTATACGTAGAGCCCAACTCGCCAGGATTGTTTTCAAATAATATCGCCGAGATGTTAGGTTGGGTTAGGTTAGTTTATATTACGCTATTGATGTATATAAATGTCCCACGGAGACGTAGAGGCCAACTCGCCGGGAATGTGGTCAAACATTACCGCAGAGATGTTAGATTGGGTTAGGTTAGGTTATCTTACGTTATTGATGTATATAAAGGTCCCACGGAGACTTAGAGGCCAACAAGACAGGAATGTGGTCAAATATTACCGCCGAGATGGTAGATTGGGTTAGGTTAGGTTATATTACGGTATTGATGTATATAAAGGTCCCAGGGAGACGTAGAGGCCAACTCGCCAGGAATGTTGTCAAATATTACCGCCGAGATGTTAGGTTCTGTTAGGTTAGGTTATATTACGTTATTGATGTATATAAAGGTCGCACGGAGCCGTAGAGGCCAACTCGCAAGGAATGTTGTCAAATATTACCGCCGAGATGTTAGGTTCTGTTAGGTTAGGTTATATTACATTATTGATGTATATAAAGGTCCCACGGAGACGTAGAGGCCAACAAGCCAGGAATGTGGTCAAATATTACCGCCGAGATGATAGCTTGGGTTAGGTTAGGTTATATTACGTTATTGATGTATATAAAGGTCCCACGGAGCCGTAGAGGCCAACTCGCCAGGAATGTTGTCAAACATTACCGCCGAGATGTTAGATTGGGTTAGGTTAGGTTATATAACGTTATTGATGTATATAAAGGTCCCACATAGACGTAGATGTCAACTCGCCAGGATTGTTTTCAAATAATATCGCCGAGATGTTAGGTTGGGTTAGGTTAGGTTATATTACGGTATTGATGTATATAAAGGTCCCAGGGAGACGTAGATGCCAATTCGCCAGGAATGTTGTCAAATATTACCGCCGAGAAGTTAGTTTGGGTAGGTTAGGTTACATTACGTTATTGATGTATGTAAAGGTCCCACGGAGCCGTAGAGGCCAACTCGCCAGGAATGTTGTCAAATATTACCGCCGAGATGTTAGGTTGGGTTAGGTTCGGTTATATTACGTTATTGATGTATAGGAAGGTCCCACGGGGACGTAGAAGCCAACTCACCAGGAATGTGGTCAAATATTAGTGCCGAGATATTAGGTTGGGTTAGGTTAGGTTATATTACATTATTGATGTATATAAAAGTCCCACGGAGACGTAGAGGCCAACAAGACAGGAATGTGATCAAATATTACCGCCGAGATGGTAGATTGGGTTAGGTTAGGTTATATTACGGTATTGTTGTATATAAAGGTCCCAGGGAGACGTAGAGGCCAATTCGCCAGGAATGTTGTCAAATATTACCGCCGAGAAGTTAGGTTGGGTAGGTTAGGTTATATTACGTTATTGATGTATACAAAGGTCCCACATAGACCTAGAGCCCAACTCGCCAGGATTGTTTTCAAATAATATCGCCGAGATGTTAGGTTGGGTTAGGTTAGGTTATATTACGCTATTGATGTATATAAATGTCCCACGGAGACGTCGGGGCCAATTCGCCAGGAATGTCGTCAAATATTACCGCCGAAATGTTAGGTTGGGTTAGGTTAGGTTATATTACGTTATTGATGTATGTAAACGTCCCACGGAGACGTAGAGGCCAACAAGACAGGAATGTGGTCAAATATTACCGCCGAGATGTTAGATTGGGTTAGGTTAGGTTATATTACGTTATTGATGTATATAAACGTCCCACGGAGACGTAGAGGCCAACAAGAGAGGAATGTGGTCAAATATTACCGCCGAGATGTTAGATTGGGTTAGGTTAGGTTATATTACGTTATTGATGTATATAAAGGTCCCACGGAGCCGTAGAGGCCAGCTCGCCAGGAATGTTGTCAAATATTACCGCCGAGATGTTAGGTTCTGTTAGGTTAGGTTATATTACATTATTGATGTATATAAAGGTCCCACGGAGACGTAGAGGCCAACAAGCCAGGAATGTGGTCAAATATTACTGCCGAGATGATAGGTTGGGTTAGGTTAGGTTATATTACGTTATTGATGTATACAAAGGTCCCACGGAGACGTGGAGGCCAATTCGCCAGGAATGTTGTCAAATATTACCGCCGAGATGTTAGGTTGGGTTAGGTTCGGTTATATTACGTTATTGATGTATAGGAAGGTCCCACGGAGACGTAGAGGCCAACTCGCCAGGAATGTTGTCAAATATTACCGCCGAGATGTTAGGTTCTGTTAGGTTAGGTTATATTACATTATTGATATATATAAAGGTCCCACGGATACGTAGAGGCCAGCAAGCCAGGAATGTTGCCAAATATTACCGCCGAGATGTTAGGTTGGGTTAGGTTAAGTTATATTACGTTCTTGATGTATATAAAGGTCCCATGGAGACTTAGAGGCCAACTCGCCGGGAATGTTGTCAAATATTACCGCCGAGATGTTATGTTGGGTTAGGTTAGTTTATATTACGCTATTGATGTATATAAATGTCCCACGGAGACGTAGAGGCCAACTCGCCGGGAATGTGGTCAAACATTACCGCAGAGATGTTAGATTGGGTTAGGTTAGGTTATATTACGTTATTGATGTATATAAAGGTCCCACGGAGACTTAGAGGCCAACAAGACAGGAATGTGGTCAAATATTACCGCCGAGATGGTAGATTGGGTTAGGTTAGGTTATATTACGGTATTGATGTATATAAAGGTCCCAGGGAGACGTAGAGGCCAACTCGCCAGGAATGTTGTCAAATATTACCGCCGAGATGTTAGGTTCTGTTAGGTTAGGTTATATTACGTTATTGATGTATATAAAGGTCCGACGGAGCCGTAGAGGCCAACTCGCAAGGAATGTTGTCAAATATTACCGCCGAGATGTTAGGTTCTGTTAGGTTAGGTTATATTACATTATTGATGTATATAAAGGTCCCACGGAGACGTAGAGGCCAACAAGCCAGGAATGTGGTCAAATATTACCGCCGAGATGATAGCTTGGGTTAGGTTAGGTTATACTACGTTATTGATGTATATAAAGGTCCCACGGAGCCGTAGAGGCCAACTCGCCAGGAATGTTGTCAAATATTACCGCAGAGATGTTAGATTGGGTTAGGTTAGGTTATATAACTTTATTGATGTATATAAAGGTCCCACGTAGACGTAGATGTCAACTCGCCAGGATTGTTTTCAAATAATATCGCCGAGATATTAGGTTGGGTTAGGTTAGGTTATATTACGGTATTGATGTATATAAAGGTCCCAGGGAGACGTAGATGCCAATTCGCCAGGAATGTTGTCAAATATTACCGCCGAGAAGTTAGGTTGGGTAGGTTAGGTTATATTACGTTATTGATGTATACAAAGGTCCCACATAGACCTAGAGCCCAACTCGCCAGGATTGTTTTCAAATAATATCGCCGAGATGTTAGGTTGGGTTAGGTTAGGTTATATTACGCTATTGATTTATATAAATGTCCCACGGAGACGTCGGGGCCAATTCGCCAGGAATGTCGTCAAATATTACCGCCGAAATGTTAGGTTGGGTTAGGTTAGGTTATATTACGTTATTGATGTATGTAAACGTCCCACGGAGACGTAGAGGCCAACAAGACAGGAATGTGGTCAAATATTACCGCCGAGATGTTAGATTGGGTTAGGTTAGGTTATATTACGTTATTGATGTATATAAACGTCCCACGGAGACGTAGAGGCCAACAAGAGAGGAATGTGGTCAAATATTACCGCCGAGATGTTAGATTGGGTTAGGTTAGGTTATATTACGTTATTGATGTATATAAAGGTCCCACGGAGCCGTAGAGGCCAGCTCGCCAGGAATGTTGTCAAATATTACCGCCGAGATGTTAGGTTCTGTTAGGTTAGGTTATATTACATTATTGATGTATATAAAGGTCCCACGGAGACGTAGAGGCCAACAAGCCAGGAATGTGGTCAAATATTACTGCCGAGATGATAGGTTGGGTTAGGTTAGGTTATATTACGTTATTGATGTATACAAAGGTCCCACGGAGACGTGGAGGCCAATTCGCCAGAAATGTTGTCAAATATTACCGCCGAGATGTTAGGTTGGGTTAGGTTCGGTTATATTACGTTATTGATGTATAGGAAGGTCCCACGGAGACGTAGAGGCCAACTCGCCAGGAATGTTGTCAAATATTACCGCCGAGATGTTAGGTTCTGTTAGGTTAGGTTATATTACATTATTGATATATATAAAGGTCCCACGGATACGTAGAGGCCAGCAAGCCAGGAATGTTGCCAAATATTACCGCCGAGATGTTAGGTTGGGTTAGGTTAAGTTATATTACGTTCTTGATGTATATAAAGGTCCCATGGAGACTTAGAGGCCAACTCGCCGGGAATGTTGTCAAATATTACCGCCGAGATGTTATGTTGGGTTATGTTAGTTTATATTACGCTATTGATGTATATAAATGTCCCACGGAGACGTAGAGGCCAACTCGCCGGGAACGTGGTCAAACATTACCGCAGAGATGTTAGATTGGGTTAGGTTAGGTTATATTACGTTATTGATGTATATAAAGGTCCCACGGAGACTTAGAGGCCAACAAGACAGGAATGTGGTCAAATATTACCGCCGAGATGGTAGATTGGGTTAGGTTAGGTTATATTACGGTATTGATGTATATAAAGGTCCCAGGGAGACGTAGAGGCCAACTCGCCAGGAATGTTGTCAAATATTACCGCCGAGATGTTAGGTTCTGTTAGGTTAGGTTATATTACGTTATTGATGTATATAAAGGTCCGACGGAGCCGTAGAGGCCAACTCGCAAGGAATGTTGTCAAATATTACCGCCGAGATGTTAGGTTCTGTTAGGTTAGGTTATATTACATTATTGATGTATATAAAGGTCCCACGGAGACGTAGAGGCCAACAAGCCAGGAATGTGGTCAAATATTACCGCCGAGATGATAGCTTGGGTTAGGTTAGGTTATATTACGTTATTGATGTATATAAAGGTCCCACGGAGCCGTAGAGGCCAACTCGCCAGGAATGTTGTCAAATATTACCGCCGAGATGTTAGATTGGGTTAGGTTAGGTTATATAACTTTATTGATGTATATAAAGGTCCCACGTAGACGTAGATGTCAACTCGCCAGGATTGATTTCAAATAATATCGCCGAGATATTAGGTTGGGCTAGGTTAGGTTATATTACGGTATTGATGTATATAAAGGTCCCAGGGAGACGTAGATGCCAATTCGCCAGGAATGTTGTCAAATATTACCGCCGAGAAGTTAGTTTGGGTAGGTTAGGTTACATTACGTTATTGATGTATATAAAGGTCCCACGGAGCCGTAGAGGCCAACTCGCCAGGAATGTTGTCAAATATTACCGCCGAGATGTTAGGTTGGGTTAGGTTCGGTTATATTACGTTATTGATGTATAGGAAGGTCCCACGGGGACGTAGAAGCCAACTCACCAGGAATGTGGTCAAATATTAGTGCCGAGATATTAGGTTGGGTTAGGTTAGGTTATATTACATTATTGATGTATATAAAAGTCCCACGGAGACGTAGAGGCCAACAAGACAGGAATGTGATCAAATATTACCGCCGAGATGGTAGATTGGGTTAGGTTAGGTTATATTACGGTATTGTTGTATATAAAGGTCCCAGGGAGACGTAGAGGCCAATTCGCCAGGAATGTTGTCAAATATTACCGCCGAGAAGTTAGGTTGGGTAGGTTAGGTTATATTACGTTATTGATGTATACAAAGGTCCCACATAGACCTAGAGCCCAACTCGCCAGGATTGTTTTCAAATAATATCGCCGAGATGTTAGGTTGGGTTAGGTTAGGTTATATTACGCTATTGATTTATATAAATGTCCCACGGAGACGTCGGGGCCAATTCGCCAGGAATGTCGTCAAATATTACCGCCGAAATGTTAGGTTGGGTTAGGTTAGGTTATATTACGTTATTGATGTATGTAAACGTCCCACGGAGACGTAGAGGCCAACAAGACAGGAATGTGGTCAAATATTACCGCCGAGATGTTAGATTGGGTTAGGTTAGGTTATATTACGTTATTGATGTATATAAACGTCCCACGGAGACGTAGAGGCCAACAAGAGAGGAATGTGGTCAAATATTACCGCCGAGATGTTAGATTGGGTTAGGTTAGGTTATATTACGTTATTGATGTATATAAAGGTCCCACGGAGCCGTAGAGGCCAGCTCGCCAGGAATGTTGTCAAATATTACCGCCGAGATGTTAGGTTCTGTTAGGTTAGGTTATATTACATTATTGATGTATATAAAGGTCCCACGGAGACGTAGAGGCCAACAAGCCAGGAATGTGGTCAAATATTACTGCCGAGATGATAGGTTGGGTTAGGTTAGGTTATATTACTTTATTGATGTATACAAAGGTCCCACGGAGACGTGGAGGCCAATTCGCCAGGAATGTTGTCAAATATTACCGCCGAGATGTTAGGTTGGGTTAGGTTCGGTTATATTACATTATTGATGTATAGGAAGGTCCCACGGAGACGTAGAGGCCAACTCGCCAGGAATGTTGTCAAATATTACCGCCGAGATGTTAGGTTCTGTTAGGTTAGGTTATATTACATTATTGATACATATAAAGGTCCCACGGATACGTAGAGGCCAGCAAGCCAGGAATGTTGCCAAATATTACCGCCGAGATGTTAGGTTAGGTTAGGTTAAGTTATATTACGTTCTTGATGTATATAAAGGTCCCATGGAGACTTAGAGGCCAACTCGCCGGGAATGTTGTCAAATATTACCGCCGAGATGTTATGTTGGGTTAGGTTAGTTTATATTACGCTATTGATGTATATAAATGTCCCACGGAGATGTAGAGGCCAACTCGCCGGGAACGTGGTCAAACATTACCGCAGAGATGTTAGATTGGGTTAGGTTAGGTTATATTACGTTATTGATGTATATAAAGGTCCCACGGAGACTTAGAGGCCAACAAGACAGGAATGTGGTCAAATATTACCGCCGAGATGGTAGATTGGGTTAGGTTAGGTTATATTACGGTATTGATGTATATAAAGGTCCCAGGGAGACGTAGAGGCCAACTCGCCAGGAATGTTGTCAAATATTACCGCCGAGATGTTAGGTTCTGTTAGGTTAGGTTATATTACGTTATTGATGTATATAAAGGTCCGACGGAGCCGTAGAGGCCAACTCGCAAGGAATGTTGTCAAATATTACCGCCGAGATGTTAGGTTCTGTTAGGTTAGGTTATATTACATTATTGATGTATATAAAGGTCCCACGGAGACGTAGAGGCCAACAAGCCAGGAATGTGGTCAAATATTACCGCCGAGATGATAGCTTGGGTTAGGTTAGGTTATATTACGTTATTGATGTATATAAACGTCCCACGGAGACGTAGAGGCCAACAAGAGAGGAGTGTGGTCAAATATTACCGCCGAGATGTTAGATTGGGTTAGGTTAGGTTATATTACGTTATTGATGTATATAAAGGTCCCACGGAGCCGTAGAGGCCAGCTCGCCAGGAATGTTGTCAAATATTACCGCCGAGATGTTAAGTTCTGTTAGGTTAGGTTATATTACATTATTGATGTATATAAAGGTCCCACGGAGACGTAGAGGCCAACAAGCCAGGAATGTGGTCAAATATTACTGCCGAGATGATAGGTTGGGTTAGGTTAGGTTATATTACGTTATTGATGTATACAAAGGTCCCACGGAGACGTGGAGGCCAATTCGCCAGGAATGTTGTCAAATATTACTGCCGAGATGTTAGGTTGGGTTAGGTTCGGTTATATTACGTTATTGATGTATAGGAAGGTCCCACGGAGACGTAGAGGCCAACTCGCCAGGAATGTTGTCAAATATTACCGCCGAGATGTTAGGTTCTGTTAGGTTAGGTTATATTACATTATTGATGTATATAAAGGTCCCACGGATACGTAGAGGCCAGCAAGCCAGGAATGTTGCCAAATATTACCGCCGAGATCTTAGGTTGGGTTAGGTTAAGTTATATTACGTTCTTGATGTATATAAAGATCCCATGGAGACTTAGAGGCCAACTCGCCGGGAATGTTGTCAAATATTACCGCCGAGATGTTAGGTTGGGTTAGGTTAGTTTATATTACGCTATTGATGTATATAAATGTCCCACGGAGACGTAGAGGCCAACTCGCCGGGAATGTGGTCAAACATTACCGCAGAGATGTTAGATTGGGTTAGGTTAGGTTATATTACGTTATTGATGTATATAAAGGTCCCACGGAGACTTAGAGGCCAACAAGACAGGAATGTGGTCAAATATTACCGCCGAGATGGTAGATTGGGTTAGGTTAGGTTATATTACGGTATTGATGTATATAAAGGTCCCAGGGAGACGTAGAGGCCAACTCGCCAGGAATGTTGTCAAATATTACCGCCGAGATGTTAGGTTCTGTTAGGTTAGGTTATATTACGTTATTGATGTATATAAAGGTCCGACGGAGCCGTAGAGGCCAACTCGCAAGGAATGTTGTCAAATATTACCGCCGAGATGTTAGGTTCTGTTAGGTTAGGTTATATTACATTATTGATGTATATAAAGGTCCCACGGAGACGTAGAGGCCAACAAGCCAGGAATGTGGTCAAATATTACCGCCGAGATGATAGCTTGGGTTAGGTTAGGTTATATTACGTTATTGATGTATATAAAGGTCCCACGGAGACGTAGAGGCCAACAAGAGAGGAATGTGGTCAAATATTACCGCCGAGATGTTAGATTGGGTTAGGTTAGGTTATATTACGTTATTGATGTATATAAAGGTCGCACGGAGCCGTAGAGGCCAGCTCGCCAGGAATGTTGTCAAATATTACCGCCGAGATGTTAGGTTCTGTTAGGTTAGGTTATATTACATTATTGATGTATATAAAGGTCCCACGGAGACGTAGAGGCCAACAAGCCAGGAATGTGGTCAAATATTACTGCCGAGATGATAGGTTGGGTTAGGTTAGGTTATATTACGTTATTGATGTATACAAAGGTCCCACGGAGACGTGGAGGCCAATTCGCCAGGAATGTTGTCAAATATTACCGCCGAGATGTTAGGTTGGGTTAGGTTCGGTTATATTACGTTATTGATGTATAGGAAGGTCCCACGGAGACGTAGAGGCCAACTCGCCAGGAATGTTGTCAAATATTACCGCCGAGATGTTAGGTTCTGTTAGGTTAGGTTATATTACATTATTGATGTATATAAAGGTCCCACGGATACGTAGAGGCCAGCAAGCCAGGAATGTTGCCAAATATTACCGCCGAGATCTTAGGTTGGGTTAGGTTAAGTTATATTACGTTCTTGATGTATATAAAGATCCCATGGAGACTTAGAGGCCAACTCGCCGGGAATGTTGTCAAATATTACCGCCGAGATGTTAGGTTGGGTTAGGTTAGTTTATATTACGCTATTGATGTATATAAATGTCCCACGGAGACGTAGAGGCCAACTCGCCGGGAATGTGGTCAAACATTACCGCAGAGATGTTAGATTGGGTTAGGTTAGGTTATCTTACGTTATTGATGTATATAAAGGTCCCACGGAGACTTAGAGGCCAACAAGACAGGAATGTGGTCAAATATTACCGCCGAGATGGTAGATTGGGTTAGGTTAGGTTATATTACGGTATTGATGTATATAAAGGTCCCAGGGAGACGTAGAGGCCAACTCGCCAGGAATGTTGTCAAATATTACCGCCGAGATGTTAGGTTCTGTTAGGTTAGGTTATATTACATTATTGATGTATATAAAGGTCCCACGGAGACGTAGAGGCCAACAAGCCAGGAATGTGGTCAAATATTACCGCCGAGATGATAGCTTGGGTTAGGTTAGGTTATATTACGTTATTGATGTATATAAAGGTCCCACGGAGCCGTAGAGGCCAACTCGCCAGGAATGTTGTCAAATATTACCGCCGAGATGTTAGATTGGGTTAGGTTAGGTTATATAACGTTATTGATGTATATAAAGGTCCCACGTAGACGTAGATGCCAACTCGCCAGGATTGTTTTCAACTAATATCGCCGAGATGTTAGGTTGGGTTAGGTTAGGTTATATTACGGTATTGATGTATAGGAAGGTCCCACGGGGACGTCGGGGCCCATTCGCCAGGAATGTTGTCAAATATTACCGCCGAGAAGTTAGGTTGGGTAGGTTAGGTTATATTACGTTATTGATGTATATAAAGGTCCCACGGAGCCGTAGAGGCCAACTCGCCAGGAATGTTGTCAAATATTACCGCCGAGATGTTAGGTTGGATTAGGTTCGGTTATATTACGTTATTGATGTATAGGAAGGTCCCACGGGGACGTAGAAGCCAACTCACCAGGAATGTGGTCAAATATTAGTGCCGAGACATTAGGTTGGGTTAGGTTAGGTTATATTACATGATTGATGTATATAAACGTCCCACGGAGACGTAGAGGCCAACAAGTCAGGAATGTGATCAAATATTACCGCCGAGATGGTAGATTGGGTTGGGTTAGGTTATATTACGGTATTGATGTATATAAATGTCCCACGGAGACGTAGAGGCCAACTCGCCGGGAATGTGGTCAAACATTACCGCAGAGATGTTAGATTGGGTTAGGTTAGGTTATATTACGTTATTGATGTATATAAAGGTCCCACGGAGATGTAGAGGCCAACTAGACAGGAATGTGGTCAAATATTACCGCCGAGATGTTAGATTGGGTTAGGTTAGGTTATATTACGTTATTGACGTATATAAAGGTCCTACGGAGACGTAGAGACAAACAAGCCAGGAATGTGCTCAAATATTACCGCCGAGATGTTAGATTGGGTTTGGTTAGGTTATATTACGTTATTGACGTATATAAAGGTCCCACGGAGACGTAGAGGCAAACAAGCCAGGAATGTGCTCAAATATTACCGCCGAGATGTTAGATTAGGTTTGGTTAGGTTATATTACGTTATTGACGTATATGAAGGTCCCACGGAGACGTAGAGGCAAACAAGCCAGGAATGTGGTCAAATATTACCGCCGAGATGTTAGATTGGGTTAGGTAAGGTTATATTACGTTATTGATGTATATAAAGCTGCCACGGAGATGTAGAGGCCAACAAGCCGGGAATGTTACCAAATATTACCACCGAGATGGTAGGTTGGGTTAGGTTAGGTTATATTACGTTATTGATGTATACAAAGGTCCCACGGAGACGTGGAGGCCAATTCGCCAGGAAAGTTGTCAAATATTACCGCCGAGATGTTAGGTTGGGTTAGGTTCGGTTATATTACGTTATTGATGTATATAAAGGTCCCACGTAGACGTAGAGCCCAACTCGCCAGGATTGTTTTCAAGTAATATCGCCGAGATGTTAGGTTCTGTTAGGTTAGGTTATATTACGTTATTGATGTATATAAAGGTCCCACGGAGACGTCGGGGCCAATTCGCCAGGAATGTTGTCAAATATTACCGCCGAGATGTTAGGTTCTGTTAGGTTAGGTTATGTTACATTATTGATGTATATAAAGGTCCCACGGAGACGTAGAGGCCAACTCGCCGGGAATGTTGTCAAATATTACCGCCGAGATGTTAGATTGGGTTAGGTTAGGTTATATTACGTTATTGATGCATATAAAGACCCCACGTAAACGTAGAGCCCAACTCGCCAGGATTGTTTTCAAATAATATCGCCGAGATGTTAGGTTCTGTTACGTTAGGTTATATTACGTTATTGATGTATATAAAGGTCCCACGGAGACGTCGGGGCCAATTCGCCAGGAATGTTGTCAAATATTACCGCCGAGATGTTAGGTTGGGTTAGGTTAGGTTATATTACGTTATTGATGTATATAAAGGTCCCACGAAGACGTAGAGGCCAACTCGCGGGGAACGTGGTCAAATATTACCGCCGATATGTTAGATTGGGTTAGGGTAGGTTATATTACGTTATTGACGTATATAAAGGTCCCACGGAGACGTAGAGGCCAACAAGCCAGGAATGTGGTCAAATATTACTGCCGAGATGATAGGTTGGGTTAGGTTAGGTTATATTACGTTATTGATGTATACAAAGGTCCCACGGAGACGTGGAGGCCAATTCGCCAGGAATGTTGTCAAGTATTACCGCCGAGATGTTAGGTTGGGTTAGGTTCGGTTATATTACGTTATTGATGTATAGGAAGGTCCCACGGAGACGTAGAGACCAACTCGCCACGAATGTTGTCAAATATTACCGCCGAGATGTTAGGTTCTGTTAGGTTAGGTTATATTACATTATTGATGTATATAAAGGTCCCACGGATACGTAGAGGCCAGCAAGCCAGGAATGTTGCCAAATATTACCGCCGAGATGTTAGGTTGGGTTAGGTTAAGTTATATTACGTTCTTAATGTATATAAAGGTCCCATGGAGACATAGAGGCCAACTCGCCGGGAATGTTGTCAAATATTACCGCCGAGATGTTAGGTTGGGTTAGGTTAGTTTATATTACGCTATTGATGTATATAAATGTCCCACGGAGACGTAAAGGCCAACTCCGCCGGGAATGTGGTCAAACATTACCGCAGAGATGTTAGATTGGGTTAGGTTAGGTTATATTACGTTATTGATGTATAGGAAGGTCCCACGGAGACGTAGACGCAAACAAGCCAGGAATGTGGTCAAATATTACCGCCTAGATGTTAGATTGGGTTAGGTTATGTTATATTATGGTATTGATGTATAAAGGTCCCAAGGAGACGTAGAGGCCAATTCGCCAGGAATGTTGTCAAATATTACCGCCGAGATGATAGCTTGGGTTAGGTTAGGTTATATTACGTTATTGATGTATATAAAGGTCCCACGGAGCCGTAGAGGCCAACTCGCCAGGAATGTTGTCAAATATTACCGCCGAGATGTTAGGTTGGGTTAGGTTCGGTTATATTACGTTATTGATGTATAGGAAGGTCCCACGGGGACGTAGAAGCCAACTCACCAGGAATGTGGTCAAATATTAGTGCCGAGATATTAGGTTGGGTTAGGTTAGGTTATATTACATGATTGATGTATATAAACGTCCCACGGAGACGTAGAGGCCAACAAGACAGTAATGTGATCAAATATTACCGCCGAGATGGTAGATTGGGTTAGGTTAGGTTATATTACGGTATTGATGTATATAAAGGTCCCAGGGAGACGTAGAGGCCAATTCGCCAGGAATGATGTCAAATATTACCGCCGAGAAGTTAGGTTGGGTAGGTTAGGTTATATTACATTATTGATGTATATAAAGGTCCCACGGATACGTAGAGGCCAGCAAGCCAGGAATGTTGCCAAATATTACCGCCGAGATCTTAGGTTGGGTTAGGTTAAGTTATATTACGTTCTTGATGTATATAAAGGTCCCATGGAGACTTAGAGGCCAACTCGCCGGGAATGTTGTCAAATATTACCGCCGAGATGTTAGGTTGGGCTAGGTTAGTTTATATTACGCTATTGATGTATATAAATGTCCCACGGAGACGTAGAGGCCAACTCGCCGGGAATGTGGTCAAACATTACCGCAGAGATGTTAGATTGGGTTAGGTTAGGTTATCTTACGTTATTGATGTATATAAAGGTCCCACGGAGACTTAGAGGCCAACAAGACAGGAATGTGGTCAAATATTACCGCCGAGATGGTAGATTGGGTTAGGTTAGGTTATATTACGGTATTGATGTATATAAAGGTCCCAGGGAGACGTAGAGGCCAACTCGCCAGGAATGTTGTCAAATATTACCGCCGAGATGTTAGGTTCTGTTAGGTTAGGTTATATTACGTTATTGATGTATATAAAGGTCCCACGGAGCCGTAGAGGCCAACTCGCAAGGAATGTTGTCAAATATTACCGCCGAGATGTTAGGTTCTGTTAGGTTAGGTTATATTACATTATTGATGTATATAAAGGTCCCACGGAGACGTAGAGGCCAACAAGCCAGGAATGTGGTCAAATATTACCGCCGAGATGATAGCTTGGGTTAGGTTAGGTTATATTACGTTATTGATGTATATAAAGGTCCCACGGAGCCGTAGAGGCCAACTCGCCAGGAATGTTGTCAAATATTACCGCCGAGATGTTAGATTGGGTTAGGTTAGGTTATATAACGTTATTGATGTATATAAAGGTCCCACGTAGACGTAGATGCCAACTCGCCAGGATTGTTTTCAAATAATATCGCCGAGATGTTAGGTTGGGTTAGGTTAGGTTATATTACGGTATTGATGTATAGGAAGGTCCCACGGGGACGTAGAAGCCAACTCACAAGGAATGTGGTCAAATATTAGTGCCGAGATATTAGGTTGGATTAGGTTAGGTTATATTACATGATTGATGTATATAAACGTCCCACGGAGACGTAGAGGCCAACAAGACAGGAATGTGATCAAATATTACCGCCGAGATGGTAGATTGGGTTAGGTTAGGTTATATTACGGTATTGATGTATATAAAGGTCCCAGGGAGACGTAGAGGCCAATTCGCCAGGAATGATGTCAAATATTACCGCCGAGAAGTTAGGTTGGGTAGGTTAGGTTATATTACATTATTGATGTATATAAAGGTCCCACGGATACGTAGAGGCCAGCAAGCCAGGAATGTTGCCAAATATTACCGCCGAGATCTTAGGTTGGGTTAGGTTAAGTTATATTACGTTCTTGATGTATATAAAGGTCCCATGGAGACTTAGAGGCCAACTCGCCGGGAATGTTGTCAAATATTACCGCCGAGATGTTAGGTTGGGTTAGGTTAGTTTATATTACGCTATTGATGTATATAAATGCCCACGGAGACGTAGAGGCCAACTCGCCGGGAATGTGGTCAAACATTACCGCAGAGATGTTAGATTGGGTTAGGTTAGGTTATATTACGTTATTGATGTATATAAAGGTCCCACGGAGACTTAGAGGCCAACAAGACAGGAATGTGGTCAAATATTACCGCCGAGATGGTAGATTGGGTTAGGTTAGGTTATATTACGGTATTGATGTATATAAAGGTCCCAGGGAGACGTAGAGGCCAACTCGCCAGGAATGTTGTCAAATATTACCGCCGAGATGTTAGGTTCTGTTAGGTTAGGTTATATTACGTTATTGATGTATATAAAGGTCCCACGGAGCCGTAGAGGCCAACTCGCAAGGAATGTTGTCAAATATTACCGCCGAGATGTTAGGTTCTGTTAGGTTAGGTTATATTACATTATTGATGTATATAAAGGTCCCACGGAGACGTAGAGGCCAACAAGCCAGGAATGTGGTCAAATATTACCGCCGAGATGATAGCTTGGGTTAGGTTAGGTTATATTACGTTATTGATGTATATAAAGGTCCCACGGAGCCGTAGAGGCCAACTCGCCGGGAATGTTGTCAAATATTACCGCCGAGATGTTAGATTGGGTTAGGTTAGGTTATATTACGTTATTGATGCATATAAAGACCCCACGTAAACGTAGAGCCCAACTCGCCAGGATTGTTTTCAAATAATATCGCCGAGATGTTAGGTTCTGTTACGTTAGGTTATATTACGTTATTGATGTATATAAAGGTCCCACGGAGACGTCGGGGCCAATTCGCCAGGAATGTTGTCAAATATTACCGCCGAGATGTTAGGTTGGGTTAGGTTAGGTTATATTACGTTATTGATGTATATAAAGGTCCCACGAAGACGTAGAGGCCAACTCGCGGGGAACGTGGTCAAATATTACCGCCGATATGTTAGATTGGGTTAGGGTAGGTTATATTACGTTATTGACGTATATAAAGGTCCCACGGAGACGTAGAGGCCAACAAGCCAGGAATGTGGTCAAATATTACTGCCGAGATGATAGGTTGGGTTAGGTTAGGTTATATTACGTTATTGATGTATACAAAGGTCCCACGGAGACGTGGAGGCCAATTCGCCAGGAATGTTGTCAAGTATTACCGCCGAGATGTTAGGTTGGGTTAGGTTCGGTTATATTACGTTATTGATGTATAGGAAGGTCCCACGGAGACGTAGAGACCAACTCGCCACGAATGTTGTCAAATATTACCGCCGAGATGTTAGGTTCTGTTAGGTTAGGTTATATTACATTATTGATGTATATAAAGGTCCCACGGATACGTAGAGGCCAGCAAGCCAGGAATGTTGCCAAATATTACCGCCGAGATGTTAGGTTGGGTTAGGTTAAGTTATATTACGTTCTTAATGTATATAAAGGTCCCATGGAGACATAGAGGCCAACTCGCCGGGAATGTTGTCAAATATTACCGCCGAGATGTTAGGTTGGGTTAGGTTAGTTTATATTACGCTATTGATGTATATAAATGTCCCACGGAGACGTAAAGGCCAACTCCGCCGGGAATGTGGTCAAACATTACCGCAGAGATGTTAGATTGGGTTAGGTTAGGTTATATTACGTTATTGATGTATAGGAAGGTCCCACGGAGACGTAGACGCAAACAAGCCAGGAATGTGGTCAAATATTACCGCCTAGATGTTAGATTGGGTTAGGTTATGTTATATTATGGTATTGATGTATAAAGGTCCCAAGGAGACGTAGAGGCCAATTCGCCAGGAATGTTGTCAAATATTACCGCCGAGATGATAGCTTGGGTTAGGTTAGGTTATATTACGTTATTGATGTATATAAAGGTCCCACGGAGCCGTAGAGGCCAACTCGCCAGGAATGTTGTCAAATATTACCGCCGAGATGTTAGGTTGGGTTAGGTTCGGTTATATTACGTTATTGATGTATAGGAAGGTCCCACGGGGACGTAGAAGCCAACTCACCAGGAATGTGGTCAAATATTAGTGCCGAGATATTAGGTTGGGTTAGGTTAGGTTATATTACATGATTGATGTATATAAACGTCCCACGGAGACGTAGAGGCCAACAAGACAGTAATGTGATCAAATATTACCGCCGAGATGGTAGATTGGGTTAGGTTAGGTTATATTACGGTATTGATGTATATAAAGGTCCCAGGGAGACGTAGAGGCCAATTCGCCAGGAATGATGTCAAATATTACCGCCGAGAAGTTAGGTTGGGTAGGTTAGGTTATATTACATTATTGATGTATATAAAGGTCCCACGGATACGTAGAGGCCAGCAAGCCAGGAATGTTGCCAAATATTACCGCCGAGATCTTAGGTTGGGTTAGGTTAAGTTATATTACGTTCTTGATGTATATAAAGGTCCCATGGAGACTTAGAGGCCAACTCGCCGGGAATGTTGTCAAATATTACCGCCGAGATGTTAGGTTGGGCTAGGTTAGTTTATATTACGCTATTGATGTATATAAATGTCCCACGGAGACGTAGAGGCCAACTCGCCGGGAATGTGGTCAAACATTACCGCAGAGATGTTAGATTGGGTTAGGTTAGGTTATCTTACGTTATTGATGTATATAAAGGTCCCACGGAGACTTAGAGGCCAACAAGACAGGAATGTGGTCAAATATTACCGCCGAGATGGTAGATTGGGTTAGGTTAGGTTATATTACGGTATTGATGTATATAAAGGTCCCAGGGAGACGTAGAGGCCAACTCGCCAGGAATGTTGTCAAATATTACCGCCGAGATGTTAGGTTCTGTTAGGTTAGGTTATATTACGTTATTGATGTATATAAAGGTCCCACGGAGCCGTAGAGGCCAACTCGCAAGGAATGTTGTCAAATATTACCGCCGAGATGTTAGGTTCTGTTAGGTTAGGTTATATTACATTATTGATGTATATAAAGGTCCCACGGAGACGTAGAGGCCAACAAGCCAGGAATGTGGTCAAATATTACCGCCGAGATGATAGCTTGGGTTAGGTTAGGTTATATTACGTTATTGATGTATATAAAGGTCCCACGGAGCCGTAGAGGCCAACTCGCCAGGAATGTTGTCAAATATTACCGCCGAGATGTTAGATTGGGTTAGGTTAGGTTATATAACGTTATTGATGTATATAAAGGTCCCACGTAGACGTAGATGCCAACTCGCCAGGATTGTTTTCAAATAATATCGCCGAGATGTTAGGTTGGGTTAGGTTAGGTTATATTACGGTATTGATGTATAGGAAGGTCCCACGGGGACGTAGAAGCCAACTCACAAGGAATGTGGTCAAATATTAGTGCCGAGATATTAGGTTGGATTAGGTTAGGTTATATTACATGATTGATGTATATAAACGTCCCACGGAGACGTAGAGGCCAACAAGACAGGAATGTGATCAAATATTACCGCCGAGATGGTAGATTGGGTTAGGTTAGGTTATATTACGGTATTGATGTATATAAAGGTCCCAGGGAGACGTAGAGGCCAATTCGCCAGGAATGATGTCAAATATTACCGCCGAGAAGTTAGGTTGGGTAGGTTAGGTTATATTACATTATTGATGTATATAAAGGTCCCACGGATACGTAGAGGCCAGCAAGCCAGGAATGTTGCCAAATATTACCGCCGAGATCTTAGGTTGGGTTAGGTTAAGTTATATTACGTTCTTGATGTATATAAAGGTCCCATGGAGACTTAGAGGCCAACTCGCCGGGAATGTTGTCAAATATTACCGCCGAGATGTTAGGTTGGGTTAGGTTAGTTTATATTACGCTATTGATGTATATAAATGCCCACGGAGACGTAGAGGCCAACTCGCCGGGAATGTGGTCAAACATTCCCGCTGAGATGTTAGATTGGGTTAGGTTAGGTTATATTACGTTATTGATGTATATAAAGGTCCCACGGAGACTTAGAGGCCAACAAGACAGGAATGTGGTCAAATATTACCGCCGAGATGGTAGATTGGGTTAGGTTAGGTTATATTACGGTATTGATGTATATAAAGGTCCCAGGGAGACGTAGAGGCCAACTCGCCAGGAATGTTGTCAAATATTACCGCCGAGATGTTAGGTTCTGTTAGGTTAGGTTATATTACGTTATTGATGTATATAAAGGTCCCACGGAGCCGTAGAGGCCAACTCGCAAGGAATGTTGTCAAATATTACCGCCGAGATGTTAGGTTCTGTTAGGTTAGGTTATATTACATTATTGATGTATATAAAGGTCCCACGGAGACGTAGAGGCCAACAAGCCAGGAATGTGGTCAAATATTACCGCCGAGATGATAGCTTGGGTTAGGTTAGGTTATATTACGTTATTGATGTATATAAAGGTCCCACGGAGCCGTAGAGGCCAACTCGCCAGGAATGTTGTCAAATATTACCGCCGAGATGTTAGATTGGGTTAGGTTAGGTTATATAACGTTATTGATGTATATAAAGGTCCCACGTAGACGTAGATGCCAACTCGCCAGGATTGTTTTCAAATAATATCGCCGAGATGTTAGGTTGGGTTAGGTTAGGTTATATTACGGTATTGATGTATAGGAAGGTCCCACGGGGACGTAGAAGCCAACTCACCAGGAATGTGGTCAAATATTAGTGCCGAGATATTAGGTTGGGTTAGGTTAGGTTATATTACATGATTGATGTATATAAACGTCCCACGGAGACGTAGAGGCCAACAAGACAGGAATGTGATCAAATATTACCGCCGAGATGGTAGATTGGGTTAGGTTAGGTTATATTACGGTATTGATGTATATAAAGGTCCCAGGGAGACGTAGAGGCCAATTCGCCAGGAATGATGTCAAATATTACCGCCGAGAAGTTAGGTTGGGTAGGTTAGGTTATATTACATTATTGATGTATATAAAGGTCCCACGGATACGTAGAGGCCAGCAAGCCAGGAATGTTGAAAATATTACCGCCGAGATCTTAGGTTGGGTTAGGTTAAGTTATATTACGTTCTTGATGTATATAAAGGTCCCATGGAGACTTAGAGGCCAACTCGCCGGGAATGTTGTCAAATATTACCGCCGAGATGTTAGGTTGGGTTAGGTTAGTTTATATTACGCTATTGATGTATATAAATGCCCACGGAGACGTAGAGGCCAACTCGCCGGGAATGTGGTCAAACATTACCGCAGAGATGTTAGATTGGGTTAGGTTAGGTTATATTACGTTATTGATGTATATAAAGGTCCCACGGAGACTTAGAGGCCAACAAGACAGGAATGTGGTCAAATATTACCGCCGAGATGGTAGATTGGGTTAGGTTAGGTTATATTACGGTATTGATGTATATAAAGGTCCCAGGGAGACGTAGAGGCCAACTCGCCAGGAGTGTTGTCAAATATTACCGCCGAGATGTTAGGTTCTGTTAGGTTAGGTTATATTACGTTATTGATGTATATAAAGGTCCCACGGAGCCGTAGAGGCCAACTCGCAAGGAATGTTGTCAAATATTACCGCCGAGATGTTAGGTTCTGTTAGGTTAGGTTATATTACATTATTGATGTATATAAAGGTCCCACGGAGACGTAGAGGCCAACAAGCCAGGAATGTGGTCAAATATTACCGCCGAGATGATAGCTTGGGTTAGGTTAGGTTATATTACGTTATTGATGTATATAAAGGTCCCACGGAGCCGTAGAGGCCAACTCGCCAGGAATGTTGTCAAATATTACCGCCGAGATGTTAGATTGGGTTAGGTTAGGTTATATAACGTTATTGATGTATATAAAGGTCCCACGTAGACGTAGATGCCAACTCGCCAGGATTGTTTTCAAATAATATCGCCGAGATGTTAGGTTGGGTTAGGTTAGGTTATATTACGGTATTGATGTATAGGAAGGTCCCACGGGGACGTAGAAGCCAACTCACCAGGAATGTGGTCAAATATTAGTGCCGAGATATTAGGTTGGGTTAGGTTAGGTTATATTACATGATTGATGTATATAAACGTCCCACGGAGACGTAGAGGCCAACAAGACAGGAATGTGATCAAATATTACCGCCGAGATGGTAGATTGGGTTAGGTTAGGTTATATTACGGTATTGATGTATATAAAGGTCCCAGGGAGACGTAGAGGCCAATTCGCCAGGAATGATGTCAAATATTACCGCCGAGAAGTTAGGTTGGGTAGGTTAGGTTATATTACGTTATTGATGTATATAAAGGTCCCACGGAGACGTCGGGGCCCATTCGCCAGGAATGTTGTCAAATATTACCGCCGAGAAGTTAGGTTGGGTAGGTTAGGTTATATTACGTTATTGATGTATATAAAGGTCCCACGGAGCCGTAGAGGCCAACTCGCCAGGAATGTTGTCAAATATTACCGCCGAGATGTTAGGTTGGGTTAGGTTCGGTTATATTACGTTATTGATGTATAGGAAGGTCCCACGGGGACGTAGAAGCCAACTCACCAGGAATGTGGTCAAATATTAGTGCCGAGATATTAGGTTGGGTTAGGTTAGGTTATATTACATGATTGATGTATATAAACGTCCCACGGAGACGTAGAGGCCAACAAGACAGGAATGTGATCAAATATTACCGCCGAGATGGTAGATTGGCTTAGGTTAGGTTATATTACGGTATTGATGTATATAAATGTCCCACGGAGACGTAGAGGCCAACTCGCCGGGAATGTGGTCAAACATTACCGCAGAGATGTTAGATTGGGTTAGGTTAGGTTATATTACGTTATTGATGTATATAAAGGTCCCACGGAGACTTAGAGGCCAACAAGACAGGAATGTGGTCAAATATTACCGCCGAGATGGTAGATTGGGTTAGGTTAGGTTATATTACGGTATTGATGTATATAAAGGTCCCAGGGAGACGTAGAGGCCAACTCGCCAGGAATGTTGTCAAATATTACCGCCGAGATGTTAGGTTCTGTTAGGTTAGGTTATATTACGTTATTGATGTATATAAAGGTCCCACGGAGCCGTAGAGGCCAACTCGCAAGGAATGTTGTCAAATATTACCGCCGAGATGTTAGGTTCTGTTAGGTTAGTTTATATTACGCTATTGATGTATATAAATGCCCACGGAGACGTAGAGGCCAACAAGCCAGGAATGTGGTCAAACATTACCGCAGAGATGTTAGATTGGGTTAGGTTAAGTTATATTACGTTATTGATGTATATAAAGGTCCCACGGAGACTTAGAGGCCAACAAGACAGGAATGTGGTCAAATATTACCGCCGAGATGGTAGATTGGGTTAGGTTAGGTTATATTACGGTATTGATGTATATAAAGGTCCCAGGGAGACGTAGAGGCCAACTCGCCAGGAATGTTGTCAAATATTACCGCCGAGATGTTAGGTTCTGTTAGGTTAGGTTATATTACGTTATTGATGTATATAAAGGTCCCACGGAGCCGTAGAGGCCAACTCGCAAGGAATGTTGTCAAATATTACCGCCGAGATGTTAGGTTCTGTTAGGTTAGGTTATATTACATTATTGATGTATATAAAGGTCCCACGGAGACGTAGAGGCCAACAAGCCAGGAATGTGGTCAAATATTACCGCCGAGATGATAGCTTGGGTTAGGTTAGGTTATATTACGTTATTGATGTATATAAAGGTCCCACGGAGCCGTAGAGGCCAACTCGCCAGGAATGTTGTCAAATATTACCGCCGAGATGTTAGATTGGGTTCGGTTAGGTTATATAACGTTATTGATGTATATAAAGGTTCCACGGAGACGTAGAGGCCAACAAGACAGGAATTTGGTCAAATATTACCGCCGAGATGATAGCTTGGGTTAGGTTAGGTTATATTACGTTATTGATGTATATAAACGTCCCAGGGAGACGTAGAGGCCAATTCGCCAGGAATGATGTCAAATATTACCGCCGAGAAGTTAGGTTGGGTAGGTTAGGTTATATTACGTTATTGATGTATATAAAGGTCCCACGGAGGCGTCGGGGCCCATTCGCCAGGAATGTTGTCAAATATTACCGCCGAGAAGTTAGGTTGGGTAGGTTAGGTTATATTACGTTATTGATGTATATAAAGGTCCCACGGAGCCGTAGAGGCCAACTCGCCAGGAATGTTGTCAAATATTACCGCCGAGATGTTAGGTTCTGTTAGGTTAGGTTATATTACGTTATTGATGTATATAAAGGTCCCACGGAGCCGTAGAGGCCAACTCGCAAGGAATGTTGTCAAATATTACCGCCGAGATGTTAGGTTCTGTTAGGTTAGGTTATATTACATTATTGATGTATATAAAGGTCCCACGGAGACGTAGAGGCCAACAAGCCAGGAATGTGGTCAAATATTACCGCCGAGATGATAGCTTGGGTTAGGTTAGGTTATATTACGTTATTGATGTATATAAAGGTCCCACGGAGACGTAGAGGCCAATTCGCCAGGAATGTTGTCAAATATTACCGCCGAGAAGTTAGGTTTGGTAGGTTAGGTTATATTACGTTATTGATGTATACAAAGGTCCCACGTAGACCTAGAGCCCAACTCGCCAGGATTGTTTTCAAATAATATTTCCGAGATGTTAGGTTGGGTTAGGTTAGGTTATATTACGCTATTGATGTATATAAATGTCCCACGGAGACGTCGGGGCCAATTCGCCAGGAATGTCGTCAAATATTACCGTCGAAATGTTAGGTTGGGTTTGGTTAGGTTGTATTACGTTATTGATGTATATAAACGTCCCACGGAGACGTAGAGGCCAACAAGACAGGAATGTGGTCAAATATTACCGCCGAGATGTTAGATTGGGTTAGGTTAGGTTATATTACGTTATTGATGTATATAAACGTCCCACGGAGACGTAGAGGCCAACAAGACAGGAATGTGGTCAAATATTACCGCCGAGATGTTAGATTGGGTTAGGTTAGGTTATATTACGTTATTGATGTATATAAAGGTCCCACGGAGCCGTAGAGGCCAACTCGCCAGGAATGTTGTCAAATATTACCGCCGAGATGTTAGGTTGGGTTAGGTTCGGTTATATTACGTTATTGATGTATAGGAAGGTCCCACGGGGACGTAGAAGTCAACTCACCAGGAATGTGGTCAAATATTAGTGCCGAGATATTAGGTTGGGTTAGGTTAGGTTATATTACATGATTGATGTATATAAACGTCCCACGGAGACGTAGAGGCCAACAAGACAGGAATGTGATCAAATATTACCGCCGAGATGGTAGATTGGGTTAGGTTAGGTTATATTACGGTATTGATGTATATAAATGTCCCACGGAAACGTAGAGGCCAACTCGCCGGGAATGTGGTCAAACATTACCGCAGAGATGTTAGATTGGGTTAGGTTAGGTTATATTACGTTATTGATGTATATAAAGGTCCCACGGAGACTTAGAGGCCAACAAGACAGGAATGTGGTCAAATATTACCGCCGAGATGGTAGATTGGGTTAGGTTAGGTTATATTACGGTATTGATGTATATAAAGGTCCCAGGGAGACGTAGAGGCCAACTCGCCAGGAATGTTGTCAAATATTACCGCCGAGATGTTAGGTTCTGTTAGGTTAGGTTATATTACGTTATTGATGTATATAAAGGTCCCACGGAGCCGTAGAGGCCAACTCGCAAGGAATGTTGTCAAATATTACCGCCGAGATGTTAGGTTCTGTTAGGTTAGGTTATATTACATTATTGATGTATATAAAGGTCCCACGGAGACGTAGAGGCCAACAAGCCAGGAATGTGGTCAAATATTACCGCCGAGATGATAGCTTGGGTTAGGTTAGGTTATATTACGTTATTGATGTATATAAAGGTCCCACGGAGACGTAGAGGCCAATTCGCCAGGAATGTTGTCAAATATTACCGCCGAGAAGTTAGGTTTGGTAGGTTAGGTTATATTACGTTATTGATGTATACAAGGGTCCCACGTAGACCTAGAGCCCAACTCGCCAGGATTGTTTTCAAATAATATTTCCGAGATGATAGGTTGGGTTAGGTTAGGTTATATTACGCTATTGATGTATATAAATGTCCCACGGAGACGTCGGGGCCAATTCGCCAGGAATGTCGTCAAATATTACCGTCGAAATGTTAGGTTGGGCTTGGTTAGGTTGTATTACGTTATTGATGTATATAAACGTCCCACGGAGACGTAGAGGCCAACAAGACAGGAATGTGGTCAAATATTACCGCCGAGATGTTAGATTGGGTTAGGTTAGGTTATATTACGTTATTGATGTATATAAACGTCCCACGGAGACGTAGAGGCCAACAAGACAGGAATGTGGTCAAATATTACCGCCGAGATGTTAGATTGGGTTAGGTTAGGTTATATTACGTTATTGATGTATATAAAGGTCCCACGGAGCCGTAGAGGCCAACTCGCCAGGAATGTTGTCAAATATTACCGCCGAGATGTTAGGTTCTGTTAGGTTAGGTTATATTACGTTATTGATGTATATAAAGGTCCCACGGAGCCGTGGAGGCCAACTCGCAAGGAATGTTGTCAAATATTACCGCCGAGATGTTAGGTTCTGTTAGGTTAGGTTATATTACATTATTGATGTATATAAAGGTCCCACGGAGACGTAGAGGCCAACAAGCCAGGAATGTGGTCAAATATTACTGCCGAGATGATAGGTTGGGTTAGGTTAGGTTATATTACGTTATTGATGTATAGGAAGGTCCCACGGGGACGTAGAAGCCAACTCACCAGGAATGTGGTCAAATATTAGTGCCGAGATATTAGGTTGGGTTAGGTTAGGTTATATTACATGATTGATGTATATAAACGTCCCACGGAGACGTAGAGGCCAACAAGACAGGAATGTGATCAAATATTACCGCCGAGATGGTAGATTGGGTTAGGTTAGGTTATATTACGGTATTGATGTATATAAAGGTCCCAGGGAGACGTAGAGGCCAATTCGTCAGGAATGATGTCAAATATTACCGCCGAGAAGTTAGGTTGGGTAGGTTAGGTTATATTACGTTATTGATGTATATAAAGGTCCCACGGAGCCGTGGAGGCCAACTCGCCAGGAATGTTGTCAAATATTACCGCCGAGATGTTAGGTTCTGTTAGGTTAGGTTATATTACATTATTGATGTATATAAAGGTCCCACGGAGCCGTAGAGGCCAACAAGCCAGGAATGTGGTCAAATATTACTGCCGAGATGATAGGTTGGGTTAGGTTAGGTTATATTACGTTATTGATGTATAGGAAGGTCCCACGGGGACGTAGAAGCCAACTCACCAGGAATGTGGTCAAATATTAGTGCCGAGATATTAGGTTGGGTTAGGTTAGGTTATATTACATGATTGATGTATATAAACGTCCCACGGAGACGTAGAGGCCAACAAGACAGGAATGAGATCAAATATTACCGCCGAGATGGTAGATTGGGTTAGGTTAGGTTATATTACGCTATTGATGTATATAAAGGTCCCAGGGAGACGTAGAGGCCAATTCGCCAGGAATGATGTCAAATATTACCGCCGAGAAGTTAGGTTGGGTAGGTTAGGTTATATTACGTTATTGATGTATATAAAGGTCCCACGGAGACGTCGGGGCCCATTCGCCAGGAATGTTGTCAAATATTACCGCCGAGAAGTTAGGTTGGGTAGGTTAGGTTATAGTACATTATTGATGTATATAAAGGTCCCACGGATACGTAGAGGCCAGCAAGCCAGGAATGTTGCCAAGTATTACCGCCGAGATCTTAGGTTGGGTTAGGTTAAGTTATATTACGTTCTTGATGTATATAAAGGTCCCATGGAGACTTAGAGGCCAACTCGCCGGGAATGTTGTCAAATATTACCGCCGAGATGTTAGGTTGGGTTAGGTTAGTTTATATTACGCTATTGATGTATATAAATGTCCCACGGAGACGTAGAGGCCAACTCGCCGGGAATGTGGTCAAACATTACCGCAGAGATGTTAGATTGGGTTAGGTTAGGTTATATTACGTTATTGATGTATACAAAGGTCCCACGGAGACGTAGATCCCAACTCGCCACGAATGTTGTCAAATATTACCGCCGAGATGATAGGTTGGTTAGGTTAGGATATATTACGTTATTCATGTATATAAAGATCACACGGAGACGTAGAGGCAAACAAGCCGGGAATGTGGTCAAATATTACCGCCGAGATGTCAGATTGGGTTAGGTTAGGTTATATTACGCTATTGATGTATATAAATGTCCCACGGATACGTAGAGGCAAACAAGCCAGGAATGTTGTCAAATATTACCGCCGAAATGTTAGGTTGGGTTAGGTTAGGTTATATTACGTTATTGATGTATATAAAGGCCCCACGGAGACGTAGAGGCAAACAAGCCGGGAATGTGGTCAAATATTACCGCCGAGATGTTAGGTTGGGTTAGGTTAGGTTATATTACGTTATTGACGTATATAAAGGTCCTACGGAGACGTAGAGGCCAACAAGCCGGGAATGTTGACAAATATTACCGCCGAGATGTTAGATTGGCTTAGGTTAGGTTATATTACGTAATTGATGTATATAAAGGTCGCACGGAGACGTAGAGGCCAACTCGCCGGGAATGTTGTCAAATATTACCGCCGACATGTTAGGTTCGGTTAGGTTAGGTTATATTAAGCTATTGATGTATATAAAGGTCCCACGGAGACGTAGAGGCCCGCAAGCCAGGAATGTGGTCAAATATTACCGCCGAGATGTTAGATTGGGTTAGGTTAGGTTATATTACGTTATTAATGTATATAAAGCTCCCACGGGGACGTAGAGGCCAGCAAGCCAGTAATGTGGTTAAATATTACCGCCGAGATGTTAGATTGGCATAGGTTAGGTTATATTACCTTATTGATGTATATAAAGGTCCCACGGAGACTTAGAGGCCAACTCGCCGGGAATGTTGTCAAGTATTACCGTCGAGATGTTAGGTTGGGTTAGGTTAGGTTATATTACGCTATTGATGTATATAAAGGTCCCACGGAGACGTAGATGCCAACACGCAGGGAATGTGGTCAAATATTACCGCCGATATGTTAGATTGGGTTAGGTTAGGTTATATTACGTTATTGACGTATATAAAGTTCCCACGGGTACATAGAGGCCAACAAGCCAGGAATGTGGTTAAATATTACCGCCCAGATGTTAGATTGGCTTAGGTTAGGTTATATTACGTTATTGATGTATATGAAGGTCCCAGGGAGCCGTAGAGTCCAACTCGCCAGGAATGTTGTCAAATATTACCGCCGAGATGTTAGGTTCTGTTAGGCTAGGTTATATTACATTATTGATGTATATAAAGGTCTCACGGAGACGTAGAGGCCAACAAGCCAGGAATGTGGTCAAATATTACCGGCGAGATGATAGGATGGGTAAGGTTAGGTCATATTACATTATTGATGTATATAAAGGTCCCAGGGGGACGTAGAGGCCAACAAGACAGGAATGTGGTCAAATATTACCGCCGAGATGTTAGATTGGGTTAGGTTAGGTTATATTACGTTATTGATGTATATAAAGGTCCCACGGAGCCGTAGAGGCCAACTCGCCAGGAATGTTGTCAAATATTACCGCCGAGATGTTAGGTTGGGTTAGGTTCGGTTATATTACGTTATTGATGTATAGGAAGGTCCCACGGGGACGTAGAAGTCAACTCACCAGGAATGTGGTCAAATATTAGTGCCGAGATATTAGGTTGGGTTAGGTTAGGTTATATTACATGATTGATGTATATAAACGTCCCACGGAGACGTAGAGGCCAACAAGACAGGAATGTGATCAAATATTACCGCCGAGATGGTAGATTGGGTTAGGTTAGGTTATATTACGGTATTGATGTATATAAATGTCCCACGGAGACGTAGAGGCCAACTCGCCGGGAATGTGGTCAAACATTACCGCAGAGATGTTAGATTGGGTTAGGTTAGGTTATATTACGTTATTGATGTATATAAAGGTCCCACGGAGACTTAGAGGCCAACAAGACAGGAATGTGGTCAAATATTACCGCCGAGATGGTAGATTGGGTTAGGTTAGGTTATATTACGGTATTGATGTATATAAAGGTCCCAGGGAGACGTAGAGGCCAACTCGCCAGGAATGTTGTCAAATATTACCGCCGAGATGTTAGGTTCTGTTAGGTTAGGTTATATTACGTTATTGATGTATATAAAGGTCCCACGGAGCCGTAGAGGCCAACTCGCAAGGAATGTTGTCAAATATTACCGCCGAGATGTTAGGTTCTGTTAGGTTAGGTTATATTACATTATTGATGTATATAAAGGTCCCACGGAGACGTAGAGGCCAACAAGGGAGGAATGTGGTCAAATATTACCGCCGAGATGATAGCTTGGGTTAGGTTAGGTTATATTACGTTATTGATGTATATAAAGGTCCCACGGAGACGTAGAGGCCAATTCGCCAGGAATGTTGTCAAATATTACCGCCGAGAAGTTAGGTTTGGTAGGTTAGGTTATATTACGTTATTGATGTATACAAGGGTCCCACGTAGACCTAGAGCCCAACTCGCCAGGATTGTTTTCAAATAATATTTCCGAGATGTTAGGTTGGGTTAGGTTAGGTTATATTACGCTATTGATGTATATAAATGTCCCACGGAGACGTCGGGGCCAATTCGCCAGGAATGTCGTCAAATATTACCGTCGAAATGTTAGGTTGGGTTTGGTTAGGTTGTATTACGTTATTGATGTATATAAACGTCCCACGGAGACGTAGAGGCCAACAAGACAGGAATGTGGTCAAATATTACCGCCGAGATGTTAGATTGGGTTAGGTTAGGTTATATTACGTTATTGATGTATATAAACGTCCCACGGAGACGTAGAGGCCAACAAGACAGGAATGTGGTCAAATATTACCGCCGAGATGTTAGATTGGGTTAGGTTAGGTTATATTACGTTATTGATGTATATAAAGGTCCCACGGAGCCGTAGAGGCCAACTCGCCAGGAATGTTGTCAAATATTACCGCCGAGATGTTAGGTTCTGTTAGGTTAGGTTATATTACGTTATTGATGTATATAAAGGTCCCACGGAGCCGTGGAGGCCAACTCGCAAGGAATGTTGTCAAATATTACCGCCGAGATGTTAGGTTCTGTTAGGTTATGTTATATTACATTATTGATGTATATAAAGGTCCCACGGAGACGTAGAGGCCAACAAGCCAGGAATGTGGTCAAATATTACTGCCGAGATGATAGGTTGGGTTAGGTTAGGTTATATTACGTTATTGATGTATAGGAAGGTCCCACGGGGACGTAGAAGCCAACTCACCAGGAATGTGGTCAAATATTAGTGCCGAGATATTAGGTTGGGTTAGGTTAGGTTATATTACATGATTGATGTATATAAACGTCCCACGGAGACGTAGAGGCCAACAAGACAGGAATGTGATCAAATATTATAGCCGAGATGGTAGATTGGGTTAGGTTAGGTTATATTACGGTATTGATGTATATAAAGGTCCCAGGGAGACGTAGAGGCCAATTCGTCAGGAATGATGTCAAATATTACCGCCGAGAAGTTAGGTTGGGTAGGTTAGGTTATATTACGTTATTGATGTATATAAAGGTCCCACGGAGCCGTGGAGGCCAACTCGCCAGGAATGTTGTCAAATATTACCGCCGAGATGTTAGGTTCTGTTAGGTTAGGTTATATTACATTATTGATGTATATAAAGGTCCCACGGAGCCGTAGAGGCCAACAAGCCAGGAATGTGGTCAAATATTACTGCCGAGATGATAGGTTGGGTTAGGTTAGGTTATATTACGTTATTGATGTATAGGAAGGTCCCACGGGGACGTAGAAGCCAACTCACCAGGAATGTGGTCAAATATTAGTGCCGAGATATTAGGTTGGGTTAGGTTAGGTTATATTACATGATTGATGTATATAAACGTCCCACGGAGACGTAGAGGCCAACAAGACAGGAATGAGATCAAATATTACCGCCGAGATGGTAGATTGGGTTAGGTTAGGTTATATTACGCTATTGATGTATATAAAGGTCCCAGGGAGACGTAGAGGCCAATTCGCCAGGAATGATGTCAAATATTACCGCCGAGAAGTTAGGTTGGGTAGGTTAGGTTATATTACGTTATTGATGTATATAAAGGTCCCACGGAGACGTCGGGGCCCATTCGCCAGGAATGTTGTCAAATATTACCGCCGAGAAGTTAGGTTGGGTAGGTTAGGTTATAGTACATTATTAATGTATATAAAGGTCCCACGGATACGTAGAGGCCAGCAAGCCAGGAATGTTGCCAAGTATTACCGCCGAGATCTTAGGTTGGGTTAGGTTAAGTTATATTACGTTCTTGATGTATATAAAGGTCCCATGGAGACTTAGAGGCCAACTCGCCGGGAATGTTGTCAAATATTACCGCCGAGATGTTAGGTTGGGTTAGGTTAGTTTATATTACGCTATTGATGTATATAAATGTCCCACGGAGACGTAGAGGCCAACTCGCCGGGAATGTGGTCAAACATTACCGCAGAGATGTTAGATTGGGTTAGGTTAGGTTATATTACGTTATTGATGTATACAAAGGTCCCACGGAGACGTAGATCCCAACTCGCCACGAATGTTGTCAAATATTACCGCCGAGATGATAGGTTGGTTAGGTTAGGATATATTACGTTATTCATGTATATAAAGATCACACGGAGACGTAGAGGCAAACAAGCCGGGAATGTGGTCAAATATTACCGCCGAGATGTCAGATTGGGTTAGGTTAGGTTATATTACGCTATTGATGTATATAAATGTCCCACGGATACGTAGAGGCAAACAAGCCAGGAATGTTGTCAAATATTACCGCCGAAATGTTAGGTTGGGTTAGGTTAGGTTATATTACGTTATTGATGTATATAAAGGCCCCACGGAGACGTAGAGGCAAACAAGCCGGGAATGTGGTCAAATATTACCGCCGAGATGTTAGGTTGGGTTAGGTTACGTTATATTACGTTATTGACGTATATAAAGGTCCTACGGAGACGTAGAGGCCAACAAGCCGGGAATGTTGACAAATATTACCGCCGAGATGTTAGATTGGCTTAGGTTAGGTTATATTACGTAATTGATGTATATAAAGGTCGCACGGAGACGTAGAGGCCAACTCGCCGGGAATGTTGTCAAATATTACCGCCGACATGTTAGGTTGGGTTAGGTTAGGTTATATTAAGCTATTGATGTATATAAAGGTCCCACGGAGACGTAGAGGCCCGCAAGCCAGGAATGTGGTCAAATATTACCGCCGAGATGTTAGATTGGGTTAGGTTAGGTTATATTACGTTATTAATGTATATAAAGCTCCCACGGGGACGTAGAGGCCAGCAAGCCAGGAATGTGGTTAAATATTACCGCCGAGATGTTAGATTGGCATAGGTTAGGTTATATTACGTTATTGATGTATATAAAGGTCCCACGGAGACTTAGAGGCCAACTCGCCGGGAATGTTGTCAAGTATTACCGTCGAGATGTTAGGTTGGGTTAGGTTAGGTTATATTACGCTATTGATGTATATAAAGGTCCCACGGAGACGTAGATGCCAACACGCAGGGAATGTGGTCAAATATTACCGCCGATATGTTAGATTGGGTTAGGTTAGGTTATATTACGTTATTGACGTATATAAAGTTCCCACGGGTACATAGAGGCCAACAAGCCAGGAATGTGGTTAAATATTACCGCCCAGATGTTAGATTGGCTTAGGTTAGGTTATATTACGTTATTGATGTATATGAAGGTCCCAGGGAGCCGTAGAGTCCAACTCGCCAGGAATGTTGTCAAATATTACCGCCGAGATGTTAGGTTCTGTTAGGCTAGGTTATATTACATTATTGATGTATATAAAGGTCTCACGGAGACGTAGAGGCCAACAAGCCAGGAATGTGGTCAAATATTACCGGCGAGATGATAGGATGGGTAAGGTTAGGTCATATTACATTATTGATGTATATAAAGGTCCCAGGGGGACGTAGAGGCCAACTAGACAGGAATGTGGTCAAATATTACCGCCGAGATGTTAGATTGGGTTAGGTTAGGTTATATTACGTTATTGACGTATATAAAGGTCCCCCGGAGACGTCGGGGCCCATTCGCCAGGAATGTTGTCAAATATTACCGCCCAGATGTTAGGTTGGGTTAGGTTAGGTTATATTACGTTATTGATGTATATAAACGTCCCACGGAGATGTAGAGGCCAACTAGACAGGAATGTGGACAAATATTACCGCCGAGATGTTAGATTGGGTTAGGTTAGGTTATATTACGTTATTGACGTATATAAAGGTCCTACGGAGACGTAGAGACAAACAAGCCAGGAATGTGCTCAAATATTACCGCCGAGATGTTAGATTGGGTTTGGTTAGGTTATATTACGTTATTGACGTATATAAAGGTCCCACGGAGACGTAGAGGCAAACAAGCCAGGAATGTGCTCAAATATTACCGCCGAGATGTTAGATTAGGTTTGGTTAGGTTATATTACGTTATTGATGTATATAAAGGTCGCAGGGAGCCGTAGAGGCCAACTCGCCAGGAATGTTGTCAAATATTACCGCCGAGATGTTAGGTTCTGTTAGGTAAGGTTATATTACATTATTGATGTACATAAAGGTCCCACGGAGACGTAGAGGCAAACAAGCCATGAATGTGCTCAAATATTACCGCCGAGATGTTAGATTGGGTTTGGTTAGGTTATATTACGTTATTGACGTATATAAAGCTCCCACGGAGACGTAGAGGCCAGCAAGCCGGGAATGTTGCCAAATATTACCACCGAGATGGTAGGTTGGGTTAGGTTAGGTTATATTACGTTATTGATGTATATAAAGGTCACACGGAGACGTAGAGGCGAACAAGACAGGAATGTGGTCAAATATTACCGCCGAGATGTTAGATTGGGTTAGGTTAGGTTATATTACCATATTGACGTATATAAAGGTCCCACGGAGACGTAGAGGCAAACAAGCCAGGAATGTGCTCAAATATTACCGCCGATATGTTAGATTGGGTTTGGTTAGGTTATATTACGTTATTGACGTATATAAAGGTCCCACGGAGACGTAGAGGCCAATTCGCCAGGAATGTTGTCAAATATTACCGCCGAGATATTAGGTTGGGTTAGGTTAAGTTATATTACGTTCTTGATGTATATAAAGGTCCCACGGAGACGTAGAGGCCAGCAAGCCAGGAATGTTGCCAAATATTACCGCCGAGATGTTAGGTTGGGTTAGGTTAGTTTATATTACGCTATTGATGTATATAAATGTCCCACGGAGACGTAGAGGCCAACTCGCCGGGAATGTGGTCAAACATTACCGCAGAGATGTTAGATTGGGTTAGGTTAGGTTATCTTACGTTATTGATGTATATAAAGGTCCCACGGAGACTTAGAGGCCAACAAGACAGGAATGTGGTCAAATATTACCGCCGAGATGGTAGATTGGGTTAGGTTAGGTTATATTACGGTATTGATGTATATAAAGGTCCCAGGGAGACGTAGAGGCCAACTCGCCAGGAATGTTGTCAAATATTACCGCCGAGATGTTAGGTTCTGTTATGTTAGGTTATATTACGTTATTGATGTATATAAAGGTCCCACGGAGCCGTAGAGGCCAACTCGCAAGGAATGTTGTCAAATATTACCGCCGAGATGTTAGGTTCTGTTAGGTTAGGTTATATTACATTATTGATGTATATAAAGGTCCCACGGAGACGTAGAGGCCAACAAGCCAGGAATGTGGTCAAATATTACCGCCGAGATGATAGCTTGGGTTAGGTTAGGTTATATTACGTTATTGATGTATATAAAGGTCCCACGGAGCCGTAGAGGCCAACTCGCCAGGAATGTTGTCAAATATTACCGCCGAGATGTTAGATTGGGTTAGGTTAGGTTATATAACGTTATTGATGTATATAAAGGTCCCACGTAAACGTAGATGCCAACTCGCCAGGATTGTTTTCAAATAATATCGCCGACATGTTAGGTTGGGTTAGGTTAGGTTATATTACGGTATTGATGTATAGGAAGGTCCCACGGGGACGTAGAAGCCAACTCACCAGGAATGTGGTCAAATATTAGTGCCGAGATATTAGGTTGGGTTAGGTTAGGTTATATTACATGATTGATGTATATAAACGTCCCACGGAGACGTAGAGGCCAACAAGACAGGAATGTGATCAAATATTACCGCCGAGATGGTAGATTGGGTTAGGTTAGGTTATATTACGGTATTGATGTATATAAAGGTCCCAGGGAGACGTAGAGGCCAATTCGCCAGGAATGATGTCAAATATTACCGCCGAGAAGTTAGGTTGGGTAGGTTAGGTTATATTACATTATTGATGTATATAAAGGTCCCACGGATACGTAGAGGCCAGCAAGCCAGGAATGTTGCCAAATATTACCGCCGAGATCTTAGGTTGGGTTAGGTTAAGTTATATTACGTTATTGACGTATATAAAGGTCCCACGGAGACGTAGAGGCAAACAAGCCAGGAATGTGCTCAAATATTACCGCCGAGATGTTAGATTAGGTTTGGTTAGGTTATATTACGTTATTGACGTATATGAAGGTCCCACGGAGACGTAGAGGCAAACAAGCCAGGAATGTGGTCAAATATTACCGCCGAGATGTTAGATTGGGTTAGGTAAGGTTATATTACGTTATTGATGTATATAAAGCTGCCACGGAGATGTAGAGGCCAACAAGCCGGGAATGTTACCAAATATTACCACCGAGATGGTAGGTTGGGTTAGGTTAGGTTATATTACGTTATTGATGTATAGGAAGGTCCCACGGGGACGTAGAAGCCAACTCACCAGGAATGTGGTCAAATATTAGTGCCGAGATATTAGGTTGGGTTAGGTTAGGTTATATTACATTATTGATGTATATAAAAGTCCCACGGAGACGTAGAGGCCAACAAGTCAGGAATGTGATCAAATATTACCGCCGAGATGGTAGATTGGGTTGGGTTAGGTTATATTACGGTATTGATGTATATAAATGTCCCACGGAGACGTAGAGGCCAACTCGCCGGGAATGTGGTCAAACATTACCGCAGAGATGTTAGATTGGGTTAGGTTAGGTTATATTACGTTATTGATGTATATAAAGGTCCCACGGAGATGTAGAGGCCAACTAGACAGGAATGTGATCAAATATTACCGCCGAGATGGTAGATTGGGTTAGGTTAGGTTATATTACGGTATTGTTGTATATAAAGGTCCCAGGGAGACGTAGAGGCCAATTCGCCAGGAATGTTGTCAAATATTACCGCCGAGAAGTTAGGTTGGGTAGGTTAGGTTATATTACGTTATTGATGTATACAAAGATCCCACATAGACCTAGAGCCCAACTCGCCAGGATTGTTTTCAAATAATATCGCCGAGATGTTAGGTTGGGTTAGGTTAGGTTATATTACGCTATTGATGTATATAAATGTCCCACGGAGACGTCGGGGCCAATTCGCCAGGAATGTCGTCAAATATTACCGCCGAAATGTTAGGTTGGGTTAGGTTAGGTTATATTACGTTATTGATGTATGTAAACGTCCCACGGAGACGTAGAGGCCAACAAGACAGGAATGTGGTCAAATATTACCGCCGAGATGTTAGATTGGGTTAGGTTAGGTTATATTACGTTATTGATGTATATAAACGTCCCACGGAGACGTAGAGGCCAACAAGAGAGGAATGTGGTCAAATATTACCGCCGAGATGTTAGATTGGGTTAGGTTAGGTTATATTACGTTATTGATGTATATAAAGGTCGCAGGGAGCCGTAGAGGCCAACTCGCCAGGAATGTTGTCAAATATTACCGCCGAGATGTTAGGTTCTGTTAGGTAAGGTTATATTACATTATTGATGTACATAAAGGTCCCACGGAGACGTAGAGGCAAACAAGCCATGAATGTGCTCAAATATTACCGCCGAGATGTTAGATTGGGTTTGGTTAGGTTATATTACGTTATTGACGTATATAAAGCTCCCACGGAGACGTAGAGGCCAGCAAGCCGGGAATGTTGCCAAATATTACCACCGAGATGGTAGGTTGGGTTAGGTTAGGTTATATTACGTTATTGATGTATATAAAGGTCACACGGAGACGTAGAGGCGAACAAGACAGGAATGTGGTCAAATATTACCGCCGAGATGTTAGATTGGGTTAGGTTAGGTTATATTACCATATTGACGTATATAAAGGTCCCACGGAGACGTAGAGGCAAACAAGCCAGGAATGTGCTCAAATATTACCGCCGATATGTTAGATTGGGTTTGGTTAGGTTATATTACGTTATTGACGTATATAAAGGTCCCACGGAGACGTAGAGGCCAATTCGCCAGGAATGTTGTCAAATATTACCGCCGAGATATTAGGTTGGGTTAGGTTAAGTTATATTACGTTCTTGATGTATATAAAGGTCCCACGGAGACGTAGAGGCCAGCAAGCCAGGAATGTTGCCAAATATTACCGCCGAGATGTTAGGTTGGGTTAGGTTAGTTTATATTACGCTATTGATGTATATAAATGTCCCACGGAGACGTAGAGGCCAACTCGCCGGGAATGTGGTCAAACATTACCGCAGAGATGTTAGATTGGGTTAGGTTAGGTTATCTTACGTTATTGATGTATATAAAGGTCCCACGGAGACTTAGAGGCCAACAAGACAGGAATGTGGTCAAATATTACCGCCGAGATGGTAGATTGGGTTAGGTTAGGTTATATTACGGTATTGATGTATATAAAGGTCCCAGGGAGACGTAGAGGCCAACTCGCCAGGAATGTTGTCAAATATTACCGCCGAGATGTTAGGTTCTGTTATGTTAGGTTATATTACGTTATTGATGTATATAAAGGTCCCACGGAGCCGTAGAGGCCAACTCGCAAGGAATGTTGTCAAATATTACCGCCGAGATGTTAGGTTCTGTTAGGTTAGGTTATATTACATTATTGATGTATATAAAGGTCCCACGGAGACGTAGAGGCCAACAAGCCAGGAATGTGGTCAAATATTACCGCCGAGATGATAGCTTGGGTTAGGTTAGGTTATATTACGTTATTGATGTATATAAAGGTCCCACGGAGCCGTAGAGGCCAACTCGCCAGGAATGTTGTCAAATATTACCGCCGAGATGTTAGATTGGGTTAGGTTAGGTTATATAACGTTATTGATGTATATAAAGGTCCCACGTAAACGTAGATGCCAACTCGCCAGGATTGTTTTCAAATAATATCGCCGACATGTTAGGTTGGGTTAGGTTAGGTTATATTACGGTATTGATGTATAGGAAGGTCCCACGGGGACGTAGAAGCCAACTCACCAGGAATGTGGTCAAATATTAGTGCCGAGATATTAGGTTGGGTTAGGTTAGGTTATATTACATGATTGATGTATATAAACGTCCCACGGAGACGTAGAGGCCAACAAGACAGGAATGTGATCAAATATTACCGCCGAGATGGTAGATTGGGTTAGGTTAGGTTATATTACGGTATTGATGTATATAAAGGTCCCAGGGAGACGTAGAGGCCAATTCGCCAGGAATGATGTCAAATATTACCGCCGAGAAGTTAGGTTGGGTAGGTTAGGTTATATTACATTATTGATGTATATAAAGGTCCCACGGATACGTAGAGGCCAGCAAGCCAGGAATGTTGCCAAATATTACCGCCGAGATCTTAGGTTGGGTTAGGTTAAGTTATATTACGTTATTGACGTATATAAAGGTCCCACGGAGACGTAGAGGCAAACAAGCCAGGAATGTGCTCAAATATTACCGCCGAGATGTTAGATTAGGTTTGGTTAGGTTATATTACGTTATTGATGTATATGAAGGTCCCACGGAGACGTAGAGGCAAACAAGCCAGGAATGTGGTCAAATATTACCGCCGAGATGTTAGATTGGGTTAGGTAAGGTTATATTACGTTATTGATGTATATAAAGCTGCCACGGAGATGTAGAGGCCAACAAGCCGGGAATGTTACCAAATATTACCACCGAGATGGTAGGTTGGGTTAGGTTAGGTTATATTACGTTATTGATGTATAGGAAGGTCCCACGGGGACGTAGAAGCCAACTCACCAGGAATGTGGTCAAATATTAGTGCCGAGATATTAGGTTGGGTTAGGTTAGGTTATATTACATTATTGATGTATATAAAAGTCCCACGGAGACGTAGAGGCCAACAAGTCAGGAATGTGATCAAATATTACCGCCGAGATGGTAGATTGGGTTGGGTTAGGTTATATTACGGTATTGATGTATATAAATGTCCCACGGAGACGTAGAGGCCAACTCGCCGGGAATGTGGTCAAACATTACCGCAGAGATGTTAGATTGGGTTAGGTTAGGTTATATTACGTTATTGATGTATATAAAGGTCCCACGGAGATGTAGAGGCCAACTAGACAGGAATGTGATCAAATATTACCGCCGAGATGGTAGATTGGGTTAGGTTAGGTTATATTACGGTATTGTTGTATATAAAGGTCCCAGGGAGACGTAGAGGCCAATTCGCCAGGAATGTTGTCAAATATTACCGCCGAGAAGTTAGGTTGGGTAGGTTAGGTTATATTACGTTATTGATGTATACAAAGATCCCACATAGACCTAGAGCCCAACTCGCCAGGATTGTTTTCAAATAATATCGCCGAGATGTTAGGTTGGGTTAGGTTAGGTTATATTACGCTATTGATGTATATAAATGTCCCACGGAGACGTCGGGGCCAATTCGCCAGGAATGTCGTCAAATATTACCGCCGAAATGTTGGGTTGGGTTAGGTTAGGTTATATTACGTTATTGATGTATGTAAACGTCCCACGGAGACGTAGAGGCCAACAAGACAGGAATGTGGTCAAATATTACCGCCGAGATGTTAGATTGGGTTAGGTTAGGTTATATTACGTTATTGATGTATATAAACGTCCCACGGAGACGTAGAGGCCAACAAGAGAGGAATGTGGTCAAATATTACCGCCGAGATGTTAGATTGGGTTAGGTTAGGTTATATTACGTTATTGATGTATATAAAGGTCCCACGGAGCCGTAGAGGCCAGCTCGCCAGGAATGTTGTCAAATATTACCGCCGAGATGTTAGGTTCTGTTAGGTTAGGTTATATTACATTATTGATGTATATAAAGGTCCCACGGAGACGTAGAGGCCAACAAGCCAGGAATGTGGTCAAATATTACTGCCGAGATGATAGGTTGGGTTAGGTTAGGTTATATTACGTTATTGATGTATACAAAGGTCCCACGGAGACGTGGAGGCCAATTCGCCAGGAATGTTGTCAAATATTACCGCCGAGATGTTAGGTTGGGTTAGGTTCGGTTATATTACGTTATTGATGTATAGGAAGGTCCCACGGAGACGTAGAGACCAACTCGCCACGAATGTTGTCAAATATTACCGCCGAGATGTTAGGTTCTGTTAGGTTAGGTTATATTACATTATTGATGTATATAAAGGTCCCACGGATACGTAGAGGCCAGCAAGCCAGGAATGTTGCCAAATATTACCGCCGAGATGTTAGGTTGGGTTAGGTTAAGTTATATTACGTTCTTAATGTATATAAAGGTCCCATGGAGACATAGAGGCCAACTCGCCGGGAATGTTGTCAAATATTACCGCCGAGATGTTAGGTTGGGTTAGGTTAGTTTATATTACGCTATTGATGTATATAAATGTCCCACGGAGACGTAGAGGCCAACTCCGCCGGGAATGTGGTCAAACATTACCGCAGAGATGTTAGATTGGGTTAGGTTAGGTTATATTACGTTATTGATGTATAGGAAGGTCCCACGGAGACGTAGACGCAAACAAGCCAGGAATGTGGTCAAATATTACCGCCTAGATGTTAGATTGGGTTAGGTTATGTTATATTATGGTATTGATGTATAAAGGTCCCAAGGAGACGTAGAGGCCAATTCGCCAGGAATGTTGTCAAATATTACCGCCGAGATGATAGCTTGGGTTAGGTTAGGTTATATTACGTTATTGATGTATATAAAGGTCCCACGGAGCCGTAGAGGCCAACTCGCCAGGAATGTTGTCAAATATTACCGCCGAGATGTTAGGTTGGGTTAGGTTCGGTTATATTACGTTATTGATGTATAGGAAGGTCCCACGGGGACGTAGAAGCCAACTCACCAGGAATGTGGTCAAATATTAGTGCCGAGATATTAGGTTGGGTTAGGTTAGGTTATATTACATGATTGATGTATATAAACGTCCCACGGAGACGTAGAGGCCAACAAGACAGGAATGTGATCAAACATTACCGCCGAGATGGTAGATTGGGTTAGGTTAGGTTATATTACGGTATTGATGTATATAAAGGTCCCAGGGAGACGTAGAGGCCAATTCGCCAGGAATGATGTCAAATATTACCGCCGAGAAGTTAGGTTGGGTAGGTTAGGTTATATTACATTATTGATGTATATAAAGGTCCCACGGATACGTAGAGGCCAGCAAGCCAGGAATGTTGCCAAATATTACCGCCGAGATCTTAGGTTGGGTTAGGTTAAGTTATATTACGTTCTTGATGTATATAAAGGTCCCGTGGAGACTTAGAGGCCAACTCGCCGGGAATGTTGTCAAATATTACCGCCGAGATGTTAGGTTGGGTTAGGTTAGTTTATATTACGCTATTGATGTATATAAATGTCCCACGGAGACGTAGAGGCCAACTCGCCGGGAATGTGGTCAAACATTACCGCAGAGATGTTAGATTGGGTTAGGTTAGGTTATCTTACGTTATTGATGTATATAAAGGTCCCACGGAGACTTAGAGGCCAACAAGACAGGAATGTGGTCAAATATTACCGCCGAGATGGTAGATTGGGTTAGGTTAGGTTATATTACGGTATTGATGTATATAAAGGTCCCAGGGAGACGTAGAGGCCAACTCGCCAGGAATGTTGTCAAATATTACCGCCGAGATGTTAGGTTCTGTTAGGTTAGGTTATGTTACGTTATTGATGTATATAAAGGTCCCACGGAGCCGTAGAGGCCAACTCGCAAGGAATGTTGTCAAATATTACCGCCGAGATGTTAGGTTCTGTTAGGTTAGGTTATATTACATTATTGATGTATATAAAGGTCCCACGGAGACGTAGAGGCCAACAAGCCAGGAATGTGGTCAAATATTACCGCCGAGATGATAGCTTGGGTTAGGTTAGGTTATATTACGTTATTGATGTATATAAAGGTCCCACGGAGCCGTAGAGGCCAACTCGCCAGGAATGTTGTCAAATATTACCGCCGAGATGTTAGATTGGGTTAGGTTAGGTTATATAACGTTATTGATGTATATAAAGGTCCCACGTAGACGTAGATGCCAACTCGCCAGGATTGTTTTCAAATAATATCGCCGAGATGTTAGGTTGGGTTAGGTTAGGTTATATTACGGTATTGATGTATAGGAAGGTCCCACGGGGACGTAGAAGCCAACTCACCAGGAATGTGGTCAAATATTAGTGCCGAGATATTAGGTTGGGTTAGGTTAGGTTATATTACATGATTGATGTATATAAACGTCCCACGGAGACGTAGAGGCCAACAAGACAGGAATGTGATCAAATATTACCGCCGAGATGGTAGATTGGGTTAGGTTAGGTTATATTACGGTATTGATGTATATAAAGGTCCCACGGAGACGTAGAGGCCAACAAGACAGGAATGTGATCAAATATTACCGCCGAGATGGTAGATTGGGTTAGGTTAGGTTATATTACGTTATTGATGTATAGGAAGGTCCCACGGGGACGTAGAAGCCAACTCGCCAGGAATGTGGTCAAATATTAGTGCCGAGATATTAGGTTGGGTTAGGTTAGGTTATATTACATGATTGATGTATATAAACGTCCCACGGAGACGTAGAGGCCAACAAGACAGGAATGTGATCAAATATTACCGCCGAGATGGTAGATTGGGTTAGGTTAGGTTATATTACGGTATTGATGTATATAAATGTCCCACGGAGACGTAGAGGCCAACTCGCCGGGAATGTGGTCAAACATTACCGCAGAGATGTTAGATTGGGTTAGGTTAGGTTATATTACGTTATTGATGTATATAAAGGTCCCACGGAGACTTAGAGGCCAACAAGACAGGAATGTGGTCAAACATTACCGCCGAGATGGTAGATTGGGTTAGGTTAGGTTATATTACGGTATTGATGTATATAAAGGTCCCAGGGAGACGTAGAGGCCAACTCGCCAGGAATGTTGTCAAATATTACCGCCGAGATGTTAGGTTCTGTTAGGTTAGGTTATATTACGTTATTGATGTATATAAAGGTCCCACGGAGCCGTAGAGGCCAACTCGCAAGGAATGTTGTCAAATATTACCGCCGAGATGTTAGGTTCTGTTAGGTTAGGTTATATTACATTATTGATGTATATAAAGGTCCCACGGAGACGTAGAGGCCAACAAGCCAGGAATGTGGTCAAATATTACCGCCGAGATGATAGCTTGGGTTAGGTTAGGTTATATTACGTTATTGATGTATATAAAGGTCCCACGGAGCCGTAGAGGCCAACTCGCCAGGAATGTTGTCAAATATTACCGCCGAGATGTTAGATTGGGTTAGGTTAGGTTATATAACGTTATTGATGTATATAAAGGTCCCACGTAGACGTAGATGCCAACTCGCCAGGATTGTTTTCAAATAATATCGCCGAGATGTTAGGTTGGGTTAGGTTAGGTTATATTACGGTATTGATGTATAGGAAGGTCCCACGGGGACGTAGAAGCCAACTCACCAGGAATGTGGTCAAATATTAGTGCCGAGATATTAGGTTGGGTTAGGTTAGGTTATATTACATGATTGATGTATATAAACGTCCCACGGAGACGTAGAGGCCAACAAGACAGGAATGTGATCAAATATTACCGCCGAGATGGTAGATTGGGTTAGGTTAGGTTATATTACGGTATTGATGTATATAAAGGTCCCACGGAGACGTAGAGGCCAACAAGACAGGAATGTGATCAAATATTACCGCCGAGATGGTAGATTGGGTTAGGTTAGGTTATATTACGTTATTGATGTATAGGAAGGTCCCACGGGGACGTAGAAGCCAACTCGCCAGGAATGTGGTCAAATATTAGTGCCGAGATATTAGGTTGGGTTAGGTTAGGTTATATTACATGATTGATGTATATAAACGTCCCACGGAGACGTAGAGGCCAACAAGACAGGAATGTGATCAAATATTACCGCCGAGATGGTAGATTGGGTTAGGTTAGGTTATATTACGGTATTGATGTATATAAATGTCCCACGGAGACGTAGAGGCCAACTCGCCGGGAATGTGGTCAAACATTACCGCAGAGATGTTAGATTGGGTTAGGTTAGGTTATATTACGTTATTGATGTATATAAAGGTCCCACGGAGACTTAGAGGCCAACAAGACAGGAATGTGGTCAAACATTACCGCCGAGATGGTAGATTGGGTTAGGTTAGGTTATATTACGGTATTGATGTATATAAAGGTCCCAGGGAGACGTAGAGGCCAACTCGCCAGGAATGTTGTCAAATATTACCGCCGAGATGTTAGGTTCTGTTAGGTTAGGTTATATTACGTTATTGATGTATATAAAGGTCCCACGGAGCCGTAGAGGCCAACTCGCAAGGAATGTTGCCAAATATTACCGCCGAGATGTTAGGTTCTGTTAGGTTAGGTTATATTACATTATTGATGTATATAAAGGTCCCACGGAGACGTAGAGGCCAACAAGCCAGGAATGTGGTCAAATATTACCGCCGAGATGATAGCTTGGGTTAGGTTAGGTTATATTACGTTATTGATGTATATAAAGGTCCCACGGAGCCGTAGAGGCCAACTCGCCAGGAATGTTGTCAAATATTACCGCCGAGATGTTAGGTTGGGTTAGGTTCGGTTATATTACGTTACTGATGTATAGGAAGGTCCCACGGGGACGTAGAAGCCAACTCACCAGGAATGTGGTCAAATATTAGTGCCGAGATATTAGGTTGGGTTAGGTTAGGTTATATTACATTATTGATGTATATTAACGTCCCACGGAGATGTAGAGGCCAACAAGACAGGAATGTGATCAAATATTACCGCCGAGATGGTAGTTTGGGTTAGGTTAGGTTATATTACGGTATTGATGTATATAAAGGTCCCAGGGAGACGTAGAGGCCAATTCGCCAGGAATGTAGTCAAATATTACCGCCGAGAAGTTAGGTTTGGTAGGTTAGGTTATATTACGTTATTGATGTATACAAAGGTCCCACGTAGACCTAGAGCCCAACTCGCCAGGATTGTTTTCAAATAATATTTCCGAGATGTTAGGTTGGGTTAGGTTAGGTTATATTACGCTATTGATGTATATAAATGTCCCACGGAGACGTCGGGGCCAATTCGCCAGGAATGTCGTCAAATATTACCGTCGAAATGTTAGGTTGGGTTAGGTTAGGTTGTATTACGTTATTGATGTATATAAACGTCCCACGGAGACGTAGAGGCCAACAAGACAGGAATGTGGTCAAATATTACCGCCGAGATGTTAGATTGGGTTAGGTTAGGTTATATTACGTTATTGATGTATATAAACGTCCCACGGAGACGTAGAGGCCAACAAGACAGGAATGTGGTCAAATATTACCGCCGAGATGTTAGATTGGGTTAGGTTAGGTTATATTACGTTATTGATGTATATAAAGGTCCCACGGAGCCGTAGAGGCCAACTCGCCAGGAATGTTGTCAAATATTACCGCCGAGATGTTAGGTTCTGTTAGGTTAGGTTATATTACGTTATTGATGTATATAAAGGTCCCACGGAGCCGTGGAGGCCAACTCGCAAGGAATGTTGTCAAATATTACCGCCGAGATGTTAGGTTCTGTTAGGTTAGGTTATATTACATTATTGATGTATATAAAGGTCCCACGGAGACGTAGAGGCCAACAAGCCAGGAATGTGGTCAAATATTACTGCCGAGATGATAGGTTGGGTTAGGTTAGGTTATATTACGTTATTGATGTATAGGAAGGTCCCACGGGGACGTAGAAGCCAACTCACCAGGAATGTGGTCAAATATTAGTGCCGAGATATTAGGTTGGGTTAGGTTAGGTTATATTACATGATTGATGTATATAAACGTCCCACGGAGACGTAGAGGCCAACAAGACAGGAATGTGATCAAATATTACCGCCGAGATGGTAGATTGGGTTAGGTTAGGTTATATTACGGTATTGATGTATATAAAGGTCCCAGGGAGACGTAGAGGCCAATTCGTCAGGAATGATGTCAAATATTACCGCCGAGAAGCTAGGTTGGGTAGGTTAGGTTATATTACGTTATTGATGTATATAAAGGTCCCACGGAGCCGTGGAGGCCAACTCGCCAGGAATGTTGTCAAATATTACCGCCGAGATGTTAGGTTCTGTTAGGTTAGGTTATATTACATTATTGATGTATATAAAGGTCCCACGGAGCCGTAGAGGCCAACAAGCCAGGAATGTGGTCAAATATTACTGCCGAGATGATAGGTTGGGTTAGGTTAGGTTATATTACGTTATTGATGTATAGGAAGGTCCCACGGGGACGTAGAAGCCAACTCACCAGGAATGTGGTCAAATATTAGTGCCGAGATAATAGGTTGGGTTAGGTTAGGTTATATTACATGATTGATGTATATAAACGTCCCACGGAGACGTAGAGGCCAACAAGACAGGAATGAGATCAAATATTACCGCCGAGATGGTAGATTGGGTTAGGTTAGGTTATATTACGCTATTGATGTATATAAAGGTCCCAGGGAGACGTAGAGGCCAATTCGCCAGGAATGATGTCAAATATTACCGCCGAGAAGTTAGGTTGGGTAGGTTAGGTTATATTACGTTATTGATGTATATAAAGGTCCCACGTAGACGTAGATGCCAACTCGCCAGGATTGTTTTCAAATAATATCGCCGAGATGTTAGGTTGGGTTAGGTTAGGTTATATTACGGTATTGATGTATAGGAAGGTCCCACGGGGACGTAGAAGCCAACTCACCAGGAATGTGGTCAAATATTAGTGCCGAGATATTAGGTTGGGTTAGGTTAGGTTATATTACATGATTGATGTATATAAACGTCCCACGGAGACGTAGAGGCCAACAAGACAGGAATGTGATCAAATATTACCGCCGAGATGGTAGATTGGGTTAGGTTAGGTTATATTACGGTATTGATGTATATAAAGGTCCCAGGGAGACGTAGAGGCCAATTCGCCAGGAATGATGTCAAATATTACCGCCGAGAAGTTAGGTTGGGTAGGTTAGGTTATATTACGTTATTGATGTATATAAAGGTCCCACGGAGACGTAGAGGCCAACAAGCCAGGAATGTGGTCAAATATTACCGCCGAGATGATAGCTTGGGTTAGGTTAGGTTATATTACGTTATTGATGTATATAAAGGTCCCACGGAGCCGTAGAGGCCAACTCGCCAGGAATGTTGTCAAATATTACCGCCGAGATGTTAGATTGGGTTAGGTTAGGTTATATAACGTTATTGATGTATATAAAGGTCCCACGTAGACGTAGATGCCAACTCGCCAGGATTGTTTTCAAATAATATCGCCGAGATGTTAGGTTGGGTTAGGTTAGGTTATATTACGGTATTGATGTATAGGAAGGTCCCACGGGGACGTCGGGGCCCATTCGCCAGGAATGTTGTCAAATATTACCGCCGAGATGTTAGGTTGGGTAGGTTAGGTTATATTACGTTATTGATGTATATAAAGGTCCCACGGAGCCGTAGAGGCCAACTCGCCAGGAATGTTGTCAAATATTACCGCCGAGATGTTAGGTTGGGTTAGGTTCGGTTATATTACGTTATTGATGTATAGGAAGGTCCCACGGGGACGTAGAAGCCAACTCACCAGGAATGTGGTCAAATATTAGTGCCGAGATATTAGGTTGGGTTAGGTTAGGTTATATTACATGATTGATGTATATAAACGTCCCACGGAGACGTAGAGGCCAACAAGTCAGGAATGTGATCAAATATTACCGCCGAGATGGTAGATTGGGTTGGGTTAGGTTATATTACGGTATTGATGTATATAAATGTCCCACGGAGACGTAGAGGCCAACTCGCCGGGAATGTGGTCAAACATTACCGCAGAGATGTTAGATTGGGTTAGGTTAGGTTATATTACGTTATTGATGTATATAAAGGTCCCACGGAGATGTAGAGGCCAACTAGACAGGAATGTGGTCAAATATTACCGCCGAGATGTTAGATTGGGTTAGGTTAGGTTATATTACGTTATTGACGTATATAAAGGTCCTACGGAGACGTAGAGACAAACAAGCCAGGAATGTGCTCAAATATTACCGCCGAGATGCTAGATTGGGTTTGGTTAGGTTATATTACGTTATTGACGTATATAAAGGTCCCACGGAGACGTAGAGGCAAACAAGCCAGGAATGTGCTCAAATATTACCGCCGAGATGTTAGATTAGGTTTGGTTAGGTTATATTACGTTATTGACGTATATGAAGGTCCCACGGAGACGTAGAGGCAAACAAGCCAGGAATGTGGTCAAATATTACCGCCGAGATGTTAGATTGGGATAGGTAAGGTTATATTACGTTATTGATGTATATAAAGCTGCCACGGAGATGTAGAGGCCAACAAGCCGGGAATGTTACCAAATATTACCACCGAGATGGTAGGTTGGGTTAGGTTAGGTTATATTACGTTATTGATGTATAGGAAGGTCCCACGGGGACGTAGAAGCCAACTCACCAGGAATGTGGTCAAATATTAGTGCCGAGATATTAGGTTGGGTTAGGTTAGGTTATATTACATTATTGATGTATATAAAAGTCCCACGGAGACGTAGAGGCCAACAAGACAGGAATGTGATCAAATATTACCGCCGAGATGGTAGATTGGGTTAGGTTAGGTTATATTACGGTATTGTTGTATATAAAGGTCCCAGGGAGACGTAGAGGCCAATTCGCCAGGAATGTTGTCAAATATTACCGCCGAGAAGTTAGGTTGGGTAGGTTAGGTTATATTACGTTATTGATGTATACAAAGATCCCACATAGACCTAGAGCCCAACTCGCCAGGATTGTTTTCAAATAATATCGCCGAGATGTTAGGTTGGGTTAGGTTAGGTTATATTACGCTATTGATGTATATAAATGTCCCACGGAGACGTCGGGGCCAATTCGCCAGGAATGTCGTCAAATATTACCGCCGAAATGTTAGGTTGGGTTAGGTTAGGTTATATTACGTTATTGATGTATGTAAACGTCCCACGGAGACGTAGAGGCCAACAAGACAGGAATGTGGTCAAATATTACCGCCGAGATGTTAGATTGGGTTAGGTTAGGTTATCTTACGTTATTGATGTATATAAACGTCCCACGGAGACGTAGAGGCCAACAAGAGAGGAATGTGGTCAAATATTACCGCCGAGATGTTAGATTGGGTTAGGTTAGGTTATATTACGTTATTGATGTATATAAAGGTCCCACGGAGCCGTAGAGGCCAGCTCGCCAGGAATGTTGTCAAATATTACCGCCGAGATGTTAGGTTCTGTTAGGTTAGGTTATATTACATTATTGATGTATATAAAGGTCCCACGGAGACGTAGAGGCCAACAAGCCAGGAATGTGGTCAAATATTACTGCCGAGATGATAGGTTGGGTTAGGTTAGGTTATATTACGTTATTGATGTATACAAAGGTCCCACGGAGACGTGGAGGCCAATTCGCCAGGAATGTTGTCAAATATTACCGCCGAGATGTTAGGTTGGGTTAGGTTCGGTTATATTACGTTATTGATGTATAGGAAGGTCCCACGGAGACGTAGAGACCAACTCGCCACGAATGTTGTCAAATATTACCGCCGAGATGTTAGGTTCTGTTAGGTTAGGTTATATTACATTATTGATGTATATAAAGGTCCCACGGATACGTAGAGGCCAGCAAGCCAGGAATGTTGCCAAATATTACCGCCGAGATGTTAGGTTGGGTTAGGTTAAGTTATATTACGTTCTTAATGTATATAAAGGTCCCATGGAGACATAGAGGCCAACTCGCCGGGAATGTTGTCAAATATTACCGCCGAGATGGTAGATTGGGTTGGGTTAGGTTATATTACGGTATTGATGTATATAAATGTCCCACGGAGACGTAGAGGCCAACTCGCCGGGAATGTGGTCAAACATTACCGCAGAGATGTTAGATTGGGTTAGGTTAGGTTATATTACGTTATTGATGTATATAAAGGTCCCACGGAGATGTAGAGGCCAACTAGACAGGAATGTGGTCAAATATTACCGCCGAGATGTTAGATTGGGTTAGGTTAGGTTATATTACGTTATTGACGTATATAAAGGTCCTACGGAGACGTAGAGACAAACAAGCCAGGAATGTGCTCAAATATTACCGCCGAGATGTTAGATTGGGTTTGGTTAGGTTATATTACGTTATTGACGTATATAAAGGTCCCACGGAGACGTAGAGGCAAACAAGCCAGGAATGTGCTCAAATATTACCGCCGAGATGTTAGATTAGGTTTGGTTAGGTTATATTACGTTATTGACGTATATGAAGGTCCCACGGAGACGTAGAGGCAAACAAGCCAGGAATGTGGTCAAATATTACCGCCGAGATGTTAGATTGGGTTAGGTAAGGTTATATTACGTTATTGATGTATATAAAGCTGCCACGGAGATGTAGAGGCCAACAAGCCGGGAATGTTACCAAATATTACCACCGAGATGGTAGGTTGGGTTAGGTTAGGTTATATTACGTTATTGATGTATAGGAAGGTCCCACGGGGACGTAGAAGCCAACTCACCAGGAATGTGGTCAAATATTAGTGCCGAGATATTAGGTTGGGTTAGGTTAGGTTATATTACATTATTGATGTATATAAAAGTCCCACGGAGACGTAGAGGCCAACAAGACAGGAATGTGATCAAATATTACCGCCGAGATGGTAGATTGGGTTAGGTTAGGTTATATTACGGTATTGTTGTATATAAAGGTCCCAGGGAGACGTAGAGGCCAATTCGTCAGGAATGATGTCAAATATTACCGCCGAGAAGTTAGGTTGGGTAGGTTAGGTTATATTACATTATTGATGTATATAAAGGTCCCACGGATACGTAGAGGCCAGCAAGCCAGGAATGTTGCCAAATATTACCGCCGAGATCTTAGGTTGGGTTAGGTTAAGTTATATTACGTTCTTGATGTATATAAAGGTCCCATGGAGACTTAGAGGCCAACTCGCCGGGAATGTTGTCAAATATTACCGCCGAGATGTTAGGTTGGGTTAGGTTAGTTTATATTACGCTATTGATGTATATAAATGTCCCACGGAGACGTAGAGGCCAACTCGCCGGGAATGTGGTCAAACATTACCGCAGAGATGTTAGATTGGGTTAGGTTAGGTTATCTTACGTTATTGATGTATATAAAGGTCCCACGGAGACTTAGAGGCCAACAAGACAGGAATGTGGTCAAATATTACCGCCGAGATGGTAGATTGGGTTAGGTTAGGTTATATTACGGTATTGATGTATATAAAGGTCCCAGGGAGACGTAGAGGCCAACTCGCCAGGAATGTTGTCAAATATTACCGCCGAGATGTTAGGTTCTGTTAGGTTAGGTTATATTACGTTATTGATGTATATAAAGGTCCCACGGAGCCGTAGAGGCCAACTCGCAAGGAATGTTGTCAAATATTACCGCCGAGATGTTAGGTTCTGTTAGGTTAGGTTATATTACATTATTGATGTATATAAAGGTCCCACGGAGACGTAGAGGCCAACAAGCCAGGAATGTGGTCAAATATTACCGCCGAGATGATAGCTTGGGTTAGGTTAGGTTATATTACGTTATTGATGTATATAAAGGTCCCACGGAGCCGTAGAGGCCAACTCGCCAGGAATGTTGTCAAATATTACCGCCGAGATGTTAGGTTGGGTTAGGTTCGGTTATATTACGTTACTGATGTATAGGAAGGTCCCACGGGGACGTAGAAGCCAACTCACCAGGAATGTGGTCAAATATTAGTGCCGAGATATTAGGTTGGGTTAGGTTAGGTTATATTACATTATTGATGTATATTAACGTCCCACGGAGATGTAGAGGCCAACAAGACAGGAATGTGATCAAATATTACCGCCGAGATGGTAGTTTGGGTTAGGTTAGGTTATATTACGGTATTGATGTATATAAAGGTCCCAGGGAGACGTAGAGGCCAATTCGCCAGGAATGTTGTCAAATATTACCGCCGAGAAGTTAGGTTTGGTAGGTTAGGTTATATTACGTTATTGATGTATACAAAGGTCCCACGTAGACCTAGAGCCCAACTCGCCAGGATTGTTTTCAAATAATATTTCCGAGATGTTAGGTTGGGTTAGGTTAGGTTATATTACGCTATTGATGTATATAAATGTCCCACGGAGACGTCGGGGCCAATTCGCCAGGAATGTCGTCAAATATTACCGTCGAAATGTTAGGTTGGGTTAGGTTAGGTTGTATTACGTTATTGATGTATATAAACGTCCCACGGAGACGTAGAGGCCAACAAGACAGGAATGTGGTCAAATATTACCGCCGAGATGTTAGATTGGGTTAGGTTAGGTTATATTACGTTATTGATGTATATAAACGTCCCACGGAGACGTAGAGGCCAACAAGACAGGAATGTGGTCAAATATTACCGCCGAGATGTTAGATTGGGTTAGGTTAGGTTATATTACGTTATTGATGTATATAAAGGTCCCACGGAGCCGTAGAGGCCAACTCGCCAGGAATGTTGTCAAATATTACAGCCGAGATGTTAGGTTCTGTTAGGTTAGGTTATATTACGTTATTGATTTATATAAAGGTCCCACGGAGCCGTGGAGGCCAACTCGCAAGGAATGTTGTCAAATATTACCGCCGAGATGTTAGGTTCTGTTAGGTTAGGTTATATTACATTATTGATGTATATAAAGGTCCCACGGAGACGTAGAGGCCAACAAGCCAGGAATGTGGTCAAATATTACTGCCGAGATGATAGGTTGGGTTAGGTTAGGTTATATTACGTTATTGATGTATAGGAAGGTCCCACGGGGACGTAGAAGCCAACTCACCAGGAATGTGGTCAAATATTAGTGCCGAGATATTAGGTTGGGTTAGGTTAGGTTATATTACATGATTGATGTATATAAACGTCCCACGGAGACGTAGAGGCCAACAAGACAGGAATGTGATCAAATATTACCGCCGAGATGGTAGATTGGGTTAGGTTAGGTTATATTACGGTATTGATGTATATAAAGGTCCCAGGGAGACGTAGATGCCAATTCGTCAGGAATGATGTCAAATATTACCGCCGAGAAGATAGGTTGGGTAGGTTAGGTTATATTACGTTATTGATGTATATAAAGGTCCCACGGAGCCGTGGAGGCCAACTCGCCAGGAATGTTGTCAAATATTACCGCCGAGATGTTAGGTTCTATTAGGTTAGGTTATATTACATTATTGATGTATATAAAGGTCCCACGGAGCCGTAGAGGCCAACAAGCCAGGAATGTGGTCAAATATTACTGCCGAGATGATAGGTTGGGTTAGGTTAGGTTATATTACGTTATTGATGTATAGGAAGGTCCCACGGGGACGTAGAAGCCAACTCACCAGGAATGTGGTCAAATATTAGTGCCGAGATATTAGGTTGGGTTAGGTTAGGTTATATTACATGATTGATGTATATAAACGTCCCACGGAGACGTAGAGGCCAACAAGACAGGAATGAGATCAAATATTACCGCCGAGATGGTAGATTGGGTTAGGTTAGGTTATATTACGCTATTGATGTATATAAAGGTCCCAGGGAGACGTAGAGGCCAATTCGCCAGGACTGATGTCAAATATTACCGCCGAGAAGTTAGGTTGGGTAGGTTAGGTTATATTACGTTATTGATGTATATAAAGGTCCCACGGAGACGTCGGGGCCCATTCGCCAGGAATGTTGTCAAATATTACCGCCGAGAAGTTAGGTTGGGTAGGTTAGGTTATATTACATTACTGATGTATATAAAGGTCCCACGGATACGTAGAGGCCAGCAAGCCAGGAATGTTGCCAAGTATTACCGCCGAGATCTTAGGTTGGGTTAGGTTAAGTTATATTACGTTCTTGATGTATATAAAGGTCCCATGGAGACTTAGAGGCCAACTCGCCGGGAATGTTGTCAAATATTACCGCCGAGATGTTAGGTTGGGTTAGGTTAGGTTATATTACGTTATTGATGTATATAAAGGTCCCACGGAGACGTAGAGGCAAACAAGCCGGGAATGTGGTCAAATATTACCGCCGAGATGTTAGGTTGGGTTAGGTTAGGTTATATTACGTTATTGACGTATATAAAGGTCCTACGGAGACGTAGAGGCCAACAAGCCGGGAATGTTGACAAATATTACCGCCGAGATGTTAGATTGGCTTAGGTTAGGTTATATTACGTAATTGATGTATATAAAGGTCCCACGGAGACGTAGAGGCCAACTCGCCGGGAATGTTGTCAAATATTACCGCCGACATGTTAGGTTGGGTTAGGTTAGGTTATATTAAGCTATTGATGTATATAAAGGTCCCACGGAGACGTAGAGGCCCGCAAGCCAGGAATGTGGTCAAATATTACCGCCGAGATGTTAGATTGGGTTAGGTTAGGTTATATTACGTTATTAATGTATATAAAGCTCCCACGGGGACGTAGAGGCCAGCAAGCCAGGAATGTGGTTAAATATTACCGCCGAGATGTTAGATTGGCATAGGTTAGGTTATATTACGTTATTGATGTATATAAAGGTCCCACGGAGACTTAGAGGCCAACTCGCCGGGAATGTTGTCAAGTATTACCGTCGAGATGTTAGGTTGGGTTAGGTTAGGTTATATTACGCTATTGATGTATATAAAGGTCCCACGGAGACGTAGATGCCAACACGCAGGGAATGTGGTCAAATATTACCGCCGATATGTTAGATTGGGTTAGGTTAGGTTATATTACGTTATTGACGTATATAAAGTTCCCACGGGTACATAGAGGCCAACAAGCCAGGAATGTGGTTAAATATTACCGCCCAGATGTTAGATTGGCTTAGGTTAGGTTATATTACGTTATTGATGTATATGAAGGTCCCAGGGAGCCGTAGAGTCCAACTCGCCAGGAATGTTGTCAAATATTACCGCCGAGATGTTAGGTTCTGTTAGGCTAGGTTATATTACATTATTGATGTATATAAAGGTCTCACGGAGACGTAGAGGCCAACAAGCCA
>CAXAJV010000318.1:0-13334 GCA_963969225.1 Xylocopa violacea | reverse complement strand
AGCCTGCCTTACGTTAGGATATATATCGCTGTAGACGTATATAATATCCCAACCGAGATGTACGGGACGGCAGGAACGGGATTCTGTAAAACATTACCAGCGAGGGGCTAGATGTGTTAGGTTAGGTTATATTACGTTATAGACGTATATAATGTTCCCACCGAGAAGTAGGGGCCGACACACCAGGAATGTTGGAAAATACTGCATCCGAGATCATAGCCTGCCTTAGGTTAGGATATATAACGCTATAGACGTATATAATGTCCCAACCGAGACGTACGGGACGACACGAACGGGATCCTGTAGAACATTACCAGCGAGGGGCTAGATGTGTTAGGTTAGGTTATATTATGTTATAGACCTATATAATGTTTCCACCGAGAAGTAGGGGCCGATACGCCAGGAATGTTGTAAAATACTACATCCGAGATGATAGCTTGCCTTAGGTTAGGATATATAACGCTATAGAATTATATAATATCTCAACCGAGATGTACGGGACGAAACGAACGGGATTCTGTAAAACATTACCAGCGAGGGGCTAGATGTGTTAGGTTAGGTTATATTAAGTTATATACCTATATAATGTTCCCACCGAGAAGTAGGGGCCGATACGCCAGGAATGTTGTGAAATACTACATCCGAGATGATAGCCTGCCTTACGTTAGGATATATATCGCTGTAGACGTATATAATATCTCAACCGAGATGTACGGGACGAAACGAACGGGATTCTGTAAAACATTACCAGCGAGGGGCCAGATGGGTTAGGTTAGGTTATGTTACGTTATAGACGAATATAATGTTCCACCGAGAAGTAGAGGACGATACGCCAGGAATGTTGTAAAATACTACATCCGAGATGTTAGCCTGCCTTACGTTAGGATATATATCGCTGTAGACGTATATAATATCCCAACCGAGATGTACGGGACGGCAGGAACGGGATTCTGTAAAACATTACCAGCGAGGGGCCAGATGGGTTAGGTTAGGTTATGTTACGTTATAGACGAATATAATGTTCCCATCGAGAAATAGAGGCCGATACGCCAGGAATGATGTAAAATACTACATCCGAGATGTTAGCCTGCCTTACGTTAGGATATATATCGCTGTAGACGTATATAATATCCCAACCGAGATGTACGGGACGGCAGGAACGGGATTCTGTAAAACATTACCAGCGAGGGGCTAGATGTGTTAGGTTAGGTTATATTACGTTATAGACCTATATAATGTTCCCACCGAGAAGTAGGGGCCGATACGCCAGGAATGTTGTGAAATACTACATCCGAGATGATAGCCTGCCTTAGGTTAGGATATATAACGCTATAGACTTATATAATATCTCAACCGAGATGTACGGGACGAAACGAACGGGATTCTGTAAAACATTACCAGCGAGGGGCTAGATGTGTTAGGTTAGGTTATATGACGTTATAGACGTATATAATGTTCCCACCGAGAAGTAGGGGCCGACCCACCAGGAATGTTGGAAAATACTGCATCCGAGATGATAGCCTGCCTTAGGTTAGGATATATATCGCTATACACGTATATAATGTCCCAACCGAGACGTACGGGACGACACGAACGGGATTCTGTAGAACATTACCAGCGAGGGGCTAGATGTGTTAGGTTAGGTTATATTATGTTATAGACCTATATAATGTTCCCACCGAGAAGTAGGGGCCGATACGCCAGGAATGTTGTGAAATACTATATCCGAGATGATAGCCTGCCTTAGGTTAGGATATATAACGCTATAGACTTATATAATATCTCAACCGAGATGTACGGGACGAAACGAACGGGATTCTGTAAAACATTACCAGCGAGGGGCCAGATGGGTTAGGTTAGGTTATGTTACGTTATAGACGAATATAATGTTCCCACCGAAAAGTAGAGGACGATACGCCAGGAATGTTGTAAAATACTACATCCGAGATGTTAGCCTGCCTTACGTTATGATATGTATATCGCTGTAGACGTATATAATATCCCAACCGAGATGTACGGGACGGCAGGAACGGGATTCTGTAAAACATTACCAGCGAGGGGCTAGATGGGTTAGGTTAGGTTGTGATACGTTATAGACGTATATAATGTTTCCACCGAGAAGTAGGGGCCGATACGCCAGGAATGTTGTGAAATACTACATCCGAGATGATAGCCTGCCTTACGTTAGGATATATATCGCTGTAGACGTATATAATATCCCAACCGAGATGTCCGGGACGACAGGAACGGGATTCTGTAAAACATTACCAGCGAGGGGCTAGATGGGTTAGGTGAGGATGTGATACGTTATAGACGTATATAATGTTCCCACCGAGAAGAAGGGGCCGATACGCCAGGAATGTTGTAAAATACTACATCCGAGATGTTAGCCTGCCTTACGTTAGGATATATATCGCTGTAGACGTATATAATATCCCAACCGAGATGTACGGGACGGCAGGAACGGGATTCTGTAAAACATTACCAGCGAGGGGCTAGATGTGTTAGGTTAGGTTATATTACGTTATAGACGTATATAATGTTCCCACCGAGAAGTAGGGGCCGACACACCAGGAATGTTGGAAAATACTGCATCCGAGATCATAGCCTGCCTTAGGTTAGGATATATAACGCTATAGACGTATATAATGTCCCAACCGAGACGTACGGGACGACACGAACGGGATCCTGTAGAACATTACCAGCGAGGGGCTAGATGTGTTAGGTTAGGTTATATTATGTTATAGACCTATATAATGTTTCCACCGAGAAGTAGGGGCCGATACGCCAGGAATGTTGTAAAATACTACATCCGAGATGATAGCTTGCCTTAGGTTAGGATATATAACGCTATAGAATTATATAATATCTCAACCGAGATGTACGGGACGAAACGAACGGGATTCTGTAAAACATTACCAGCGAGGGGCTAGATGTGTTAGGTTAGGTTATATTAAGTTATATACCTATATAATGTTCCCACCGAGAAGTAGGGGCCGATACGCCAGGAATGTTGTGAAATACTACATCCGAGATGATAGCCTGCCTTACGTTAGGATATATATCGCTGTAGACGTATATAATATCTCAACCGAGATGTACGGGACGAAACGAACGGGATTCTGTAAAACATTACCAGCGAGGGGCCAGATGGGTTAGGTTAGGTTATGTTACGTTATAGACGAATATAATGTTCCACCGAGAAGTAGAGGACGATACGCCAGGAATGTTGTAAAATACTACATCCGAGATGTTAGCCTGCCTTACGTTAGGATATATATCGCTGTAGACGTATATAATATCCCAACCGAGATGTACGGGACGGCAGGAACGGGATTCTGTAAAACATTACCAGCGAGGGGCCAGATGGGTTAGGTTAGGTTATGTTACGTTATAGACGAATATAATGTTCCCATCGAGAAATAGAGGCCGATACGCCAGGAATGATGTAAAATACTACATCCGAGATGTTAGCCTGCCTTACGTTAGGATATATATCGCTGTAGACGTATATAATATCCCAACCGAGATGTACGGGACGGCAGGAACGGGATTCTGTAAAACATTACCAGCGAGGGGCTAGATGTGTTAGGTTAGGTTATATTACGTTATAGACCTATATAATGTTCCCACCGAGAAGTAGGGGCCGATACGCCAGGAATGTTGTGAAATACTACATCCGAGATGATAGCCTGCCTTAGGTTAGGATATATAACGCTATAGACTTATATAATATCTCAACCGAGATGTACGGGACGAAACGAACGGGATTCTGTAAAACATTACCAGCGAGGGGCTAGATGTGTTAGGTTAGGTTATATGACGTTATAGACGTATATAATGTTCCCACCGAGAAGTAGGGGCCGACCCACCAGGAATGTTGGAAAATACTGCATCCGAGATGATAGCCTGCCTTAGGTTAGGATATATATCGCTATACACGTATATAATGTCCCAACCGAGACGTACGGGACGACACGAACGGGATTCTGTAGAACATTACCAGCGAGGGGCTAGATGTGTTAGGTTAGGTTATATTATGTTATAGACCTATATAATGTTCCCACCGAGAAGTAGGGGCCGATACGCCAGGAATGTTGTGAAATACTATATCCGAGATGATAGCCTGCCTTAGGTTAGGATATATAACGCTATAGACTTATATAATATCTCAACCGAGATGTACGGGACGAAACGAACGGGATTCTGTAAAACATTACCAGCGAGGGGCCAGATGGGTTAGGTTAGGTTATGTTACGTTATAGACGAATATAATGTTCCCACCGAAAAGTAGAGGACGATACGCCAGGAATGTTGTAAAATACTACATCCGAGATGTTAGCCTGCCTTACGTTATGATATGTATATCGCTGTAGACGTATATAATATCCCAACCGAGATGTACGGGACGGCAGGAACGGGATTCTGTAAAACATTACCAGCGAGGGGCTAGATGGGTTAGGTTAGGTTGTGATACGTTATAGACGTATATAATGTTTCCACCGAGAAGTAGGGGCCGATACGCCAGGAATGTTGTGAAATACTACATCCGAGATGATAGCCTGCCTTACGTTAGGATATATATCGCTGTAGACGTATATAATATCCCAACCGAGATGTCCGGGACGACAGGAACGGGATTCTGTAAAACATTACCAGCGAGGGGCTAGATGGGTTAGGTGAGGATGTGATACGTTATAGACGTATATAATGTTCCCACCGAGAAGAAGGGGCCGATACGCCAGGAATGTTGTAAAATACTACATCCGAGATGTTAGCCTGCCTTACGTTAGGATATATATCGCTGTAGACGTATATAATATCCCAACCGAGATGTACGGGACGGCAGGAACGGGATTCTGTAAAACATTACCAGCGAGGGGCTAGATGTGTTAGGTTAGGTTATATTACGTTATAGACGTATATAATGTTCCCACCGAGAAGTAGGGGCCGACACACCAGGAATGTTGGAAAATACTGCATCCGAGATCATAGCCTGCCTTAGGTTAGGATATATAACGCTATAGACGTATATAATGTCCCAACCGAGACGTACGGGACGACACGAACGGGATCCTGTAGAACATTACCAGCGAGGGGCTAGATGTGTTAGGTTAGGTTATATTATGTTATAGACCTATATAATGTTTCCACCGAGAAGTAGGGGCCGATACGCCAGGAATGTTGTAAAATACTACATCCGAGATGATAGCTTGCCTTAGGTTAGGATATATAACGCTATAGAATTATATAATATCTCAACCGAGATGTACGGGACGAAACGAACGGGATTCTGTAAAACATTACCAGCGAGGGGCTAGATGTGTTAGGTTAGGTTATATTAAGTTATATACCTATATAATGTTCCCACCGAGAAGTAGGGGCCGATACGCCAGGAATGTTGTGAAATACTACATCCGAGATGATAGCCTGCCTTACGTTAGGATATATATCGCTGTAGACGTATATAATATCTCAACCGAGATGTACGGGACGAAACGAACGGGATTCTGTAAAACATTACCAGCGAGGGGCCAGATGGGTTAGGTTAGGTTATGTTACGTTATAGACGAATATAATGTTCCACCGAGAAGTAGAGGACGATACGCCAGGAATGTTGTAAAATACTACATCCGAGATGTTAGCCTGCCTTACGTTAGGATATATATCGCTGTAGACGTATATAATATCCCAACCGAGATGTACGGGACGGCAGGAACGGGATTCTGTAAAACATTACCAGCGAGGGGCCAGATGGGTTAGGTTAGGTTATGTTACGTTATAGACGAATATAATGTTCCCATCGAGAAATAGAGGCCGATACGCCAGGAATGATGTAAAATACTACATCCGAGATGTTAGCCTGCCTTACGTTAGGATATATATCGCTGTAGACGTATATAATATCCCAACCGAGATGTACGGGACGGCAGGAACGGGATTCTGTAAAACATTACCAGCGAGGGGCTAGATGTGTTAGGTTAGGTTATATTACGTTATAGACCTATATAATGTTCCCACCGAGAAGTAGGGGCCGATACGCCAGGAATGTTGTGAAATACTACATCCGAGATGATAGCCTGCCTTAGGTTAGGATATATAACGCTATAGACTTATATAATATCTCAACCGAGATGTACGGGACGAAACGAACGGGATTCTGTAAAACATTACCAGCGAGGGGCTAGATGTGTTAGGTTAGGTTATATGACGTTATAGACGTATATAATGTTCCCACCGAGAAGTAGGGGCCGACCCACCAGGAATGTTGGAAAATACTGCATCCGAGATGATAGCCTGCCTTAGGTTAGGATATATATCGCTATACACGTATATAATGTCCCAACCGAGACGTACGGGACGACACGAACGGGATTCTGTAGAACATTACCAGCGAGGGGCTAGATGTGTTAGGTTAGGTTATATTATGTTATAGACCTATATAATGTTCCCACCGAGAAGTAGGGGCCGATACGCCAGGAATGTTGTGAAATACTATATCCGAGATGATAGCCTGCCTTAGGTTAGGATATATAACGCTATAGACTTATATAATATCTCAACCGAGATGTACGGGACGAAACGAACGGGATTCTGTAAAACATTACCAGCGAGGGGCCAGATGGGTTAGGTTAGGTTATGTTACGTTATAGACGAATATAATGTTCCCACCGAAAAGTAGAGGACGATACGCCAGGAATGTTGTAAAATACTACATCCGAGATGTTAGCCTGCCTTACGTTATGATATGTATATCGCTGTAGACGTATATAATATCCCAACCGAGATGTACGGGACGGCAGGAACGGGATTCTGTAAAACATTACCAGCGAGGGGCTAGATGGGTTAGGTTAGGTTGTGATACGTTATAGACGTATATAATGTTTCCACCGAGAAGTAGGGGCCGATACGCCAGGAATGTTGTGAAATACTACATCCGAGATGATAGCCTGCCTTACGTTAGGATATATATCGCTGTAGACGTATATAATATCCCAACCGAGATGTCCGGGACGACAGGAACGGGATTCTGTAAAACATTACCAGCGAGGGGCTAGATGGGTTAGGTGAGGATGTGATACGTTATAGACGTATATAATGTTCCCACCGAGAAGAAGGGGCCGATACGCCAGGAATGTTGTAAAATACTACATCCGAGATGTTAGCCTGCCTTACGTTAGGATATATATCGCTGTAGACGTATATAATATCCCAACCGAGATGTACGGGACGGCAGGAACGGGATTCTGTAAAACATTACCAGCGAGGGGCTAGATGTGTTAGGTTAGGTTATATTACGTTATAGACGTATATAATGTTCCCACCGAGAAGTAGGGGCCGACACACCAGGAATGTTGGAAAATACTGCATCCGAGATCATAGCCTGCCTTAGGTTAGGATATATAACGCTATAGACGTATATAATGTCCCAACCGAGACGTACGGGACGACACGAACGGGATCCTGTAGAACATTACCAGCGAGGGGCTAGATGTGTTAGGTTAGGTTATATTATGTTATAGACCTATATAATGTTTCCACCGAGAAGTAGGGGCCGATACGCCAGGAATGTTGTAAAATACTACATCCGAGATGATAGCTTGCCTTAGGTTAGGATATATAACGCTATAGAATTATATAATATCTCAACCGAGATGTACGGGACGAAACGAACGGGATTCTGTAAAACATTACCAGCGAGGGGCTAGATGTGTTAGGTTAGGTTATATTAAGTTATATACCTATATAATGTTCCCACCGAGAAGTAGGGGCCGATACGCCAGGAATGTTGTGAAATACTACATCCGAGATGATAGCCTGCCTTACGTTAGGATATATATCGCTGTAGACGTATATAATATCTCAACCGAGATGTACGGGACGAAACGAACGGGATTCTGTAAAACATTACCAGCGAGGGGCCAGATGGGTTAGGTTAGGTTATGTTACGTTATAGACGAATATAATGTTCCACCGAGAAGTAGAGGACGATACGCCAGGAATGTTGTAAAATACTACATCCGAGATGTTAGCCTGCCTTACGTTAGGATATATATCGCTGTAGACGTATATAATATCCCAACCGAGATGTACGGGACGGCAGGAACGGGATTCTGTAAAACATTACCAGCGAGGGGCCAGATGGGTTAGGTTAGGTTATGTTACGTTATAGACGAATATAATGTTCCCATCGAGAAATAGAGGCCGATACGCCAGGAATGATGTAAAATACTACATCCGAGATGTTAGCCTGCCTTACGTTAGGATATATATCGCTGTAGACGTATATAATATCCCAACCGAGATGTACGGGACGGCAGGAACGGGATTCTGTAAAACATTACCAGCGAGGGGCTAGATGTGTTAGGTTAGGTTATATTACGTTATAGACCTATATAATGTTCCCACCGAGAAGTAGGGGCCGATACGCCAGGAATGTTGTGAAATACTACATCCGAGATGATAGCCTGCCTTAGGTTAGGATATATAACGCTATAGACTTATATAATATCTCAACCGAGATGTACGGGACGAAACGAACGGGATTCTGTAAAACATTACCAGCGAGGGGCTAGATGTGTTAGGTTAGGTTATATGACGTTATAGACGTATATAATGTTCCCACCGAGAAGTAGGGGCCGACCCACCAGGAATGTTGGAAAATACTGCATCCGAGATGATAGCCTGCCTTAGGTTAGGATATATATCGCTATACACGTATATAATGTCCCAACCGAGACGTACGGGACGACACGAACGGGATTCTGTAGAACATTACCAGCGAGGGGCTAGATGTGTTAGGTTAGGTTATATTATGTTATAGACCTATATAATGTTCCCACCGAGAAGTAGGGGCCGATACGCCAGGAATGTTGTGAAATACTATATCCGAGATGATAGCCTGCCTTAGGTTAGGATATATAACGCTATAGACTTATATAATATCTCAACCGAGATGTACGGGACGAAACGAACGGGATTCTGTAAAACATTACCAGCGAGGGGCCAGATGGGTTAGGTTAGGTTATGTTACGTTATAGACGAATATAATGTTCCCACCGAAAAGTAGAGGACGATACGCCAGGAATGTTGTAAAATACTACATCCGAGATGTTAGCCTGCCTTACGTTATGATATGTATATCGCTGTAGACGTATATAATATCCCAACCGAGATGTACGGGACGGCAGGAACGGGATTCTGTAAAACATTACCAGCGAGGGGCTAGATGGGTTAGGTTAGGTTGTGATACGTTATAGACGTATATAATGTTTCCACCGAGAAGTAGGGGCCGATACGCCAGGAATGTTGTGAAATACTACATCCGAGATGATAGCCTGCCTTACGTTAGGATATATATCGCTGTAGACGTATATAATATCCCAACCGAGATGTCCGGGACGACAGGAACGGGATTCTGTAAAACATTACCAGCGAGGGGCTAGATGGGTTAGGTGAGGATGTGATACGTTATAGACGTATATAATGTTCCCACCGAGAAGAAGGGGCCGATACGCCAGGAATGTTGTAAAATACTACATCCGAGATGTTAGCCTGCCTTACGTTAGGATATATATCGCTGTAGACGTATATAATATCCCAACCGAGATGTACGGGACGGCAGGAACGGGATTCTGTAAAACATTACCAGCGAGGGGCTAGATGTGTTAGGTTAGGTTATATTACGTTATAGACGTATATAATGTTCCCACCGAGAAGTAGGGGCCGACACACCAGGAATGTTGGAAAATACTGCATCCGAGATCATAGCCTGCCTTAGGTTAGGATATATAACGCTATAGACGTATATAATGTCCCAACCGAGACGTACGGGACGACACGAACGGGATCCTGTAGAACATTACCAGCGAGGGGCTAGATGTGTTAGGTTAGGTTATATTATGTTATAGACCTATATAATGTTTCCACCGAGAAGTAGGGGCCGATACGCCAGGAATGTTGTAAAATACTACATCCGAGATGATAGCCTGCCTTAGGTTAGGATATATAACGCTATAGACTTATATAATATCTCAACCGAGATGTACGGGACGAAACGAACGGGATTCTGTAAAACATTACCAGCGAGGGGCCAGATGGGTTAGGTTAGGTTATGTTACGTTATAGACGAATATAATGTTCCCACCGAGAAGTAGAGGCCGATACACCAGGAATGTTCTAAAATACTACATCCGAGATGTTAGCCTGCCTTACGTTAGGATATATATCGCTGTAGACGTATATAATATCCCAACCGAGATGTACGGGACGAAACGAACGGGATTCTGTAAAACGTTACCAGCGGGGGCCAGATGGGTTAGGTTAGGTTATGTTACGTTATAGACGAATATAATGGTCCCACCGAGAAGTAGAGGCCGATACGCCAGGAATGTTGTAAAATGCTACATCCGATATGTTAGCCTGCCTTACGTTAGGATATATAACGCTATAGACTTATATAATATCTCAACCGAGATGTACGGGACGAAACGAACGGGATTCTGTAAAACATTACCAGCGAGGGGCTAGATGGGTTAGGTTAGGATGTGATACGTTATAGACGTATATAATGTTCCCACCGAGAAGAAGGGGCCGATACGCCAGGAATGTTGTAAAATACTACATCCGAGATGATAGCTTGCCTTAGGTTAGGATATATAACGCTATAGACTTATATAATATCTCAACCGAGATGTACGGGACGAAACGAACGGGATTCTGTAAAACATTACCAGCGAGGGGCCAGATGGGTTAGGTTAGGTTATGTTACGTTATAGACGAATATAATGTTCCACCGAGAAGTAGAGGACGATACGCCAGGAATGTTGTAAAATACTACATCCGAGATGATAGCTTGCCTTAGGTTAGGATATATAACGCTATAGACTTATATAATATCTCAACCGAGATGTACGGGACGAAACGAACGGGATTCTGTAAAACATTACCAGCGAGGGGCTAGATGGGTTAGGTTAGGTTGTGATACGTTATAGACGTATATAATGTTCCCACCGAGAAGTAGGGCCCGACCCACCAGGAATGTTGGAAAATACTGCATCCGAGATGATAGCCTGCCTTAGGTTAGGATATATAACGCTATACACGTATATAATGTCCCAACCGAGACGTACGGGACGGCAGGAACGGGATTCTGTAAAAGATTACCAGCGAGGGGCTAGATGTGTTAGGTTAGGTTATATTACGTTATAGACGTATATAATGTTCCCACCGAGAAGTAGGGGCCGACACACCAGGAATGTTGGAAAATACTGCATCCGAGATCATAGCCTGCCTTAGGTTAGGATATATAACGCTATAGACGTATATAATGTCCCAACCGAGACGTACGGGACGACACGAACGGGATCCTGTAGAACATTACCAGCGAGGGGCTAGATGTGTTAGGTTAGGTTATATTATGTTATAGACCTATATAATGTTTCCACCGAGAAGTAGGGGCCGATACGCCAGGAATGTTGTAAAATACTACATCCGAGATGATAGCTTGCCTTAGGTTAGGATATATAACGCTATAGAATTATATAATATCTCAACCGAGATGTACGGGACGAAACGAACGGGATTCTGTAAAACATTACCAGCGAGGGGCTAGATGTGTTAGGTTAGGTTATATTAAGTTATATACCTATATAATGTTCCCACCGAGAAGTAGGGGCCGATACGCCAGGAATGTTGTGAAATACTACATCCGAGATGATAGCCTGCCTTACGTTAGGATATATATCGCTGTAGACGTATATAATATCTCAACCGAGATGTACGGGACGAAACGAACGGGATTCTGTAAAACATTACCAGCGAGGGGCCAGATGGGTTAGGTTAGGTTATGTTACGTTATAGACGAATATAATGTTCCACCGAGAAGTAGAGGACGATACGCCAGGAATGTTGTAAAATACTACATCCGAGATGTTAGCCTGCCTTACGTTAGGATATATATCGCTGTAGACGTATATAATGTCCCAACCGAGATGTACGGGACGGCAGGAACGGGATTCTGTAAAACATTACCAGCGAGGGGCCAGATGGGTTAGGTTAGGTTATGTTACGTTATAGACGAATATAATGTTCCCATCGAGAAATAGAGGCCGATACGCCAGGAATGATGTAAAATACTACATCCGAGATGTTAGCCTGCCTTACGTTAGGATATATATCGCTGTAGACGTATATAATATCCCAACCGAGATGTACGGGACGGCAGGAACGGGATTCTGTAAAACATTACCAGCGAGGGGCTAGATGGGTTAGGTTAGGTTGTGATACGTTATAGACGTATATAATGTTCCCACCGAGAAGTAGGGCCCGACCCACCAGGAATGTTGGAAAATACTGCATCCGAGATGATAGCCTGCCTTAGGTTAGGATATATAACGCTATACACGTATATAATGTCCCAACCGAGACGTACGGGACGACACGAACGGGATTCTGTAGAACATTACCAGCGAGGGGCTAGATGTGTTAGGTTAGGTTATATTATGTTATAGACCTATATAATGTTCCCACCGAGAAGTAGGGGCCGATACGCCAGGAATGTTGTGAAATAGTACATCCGAGATGTTAGCCTGCCTTAGGTTAGGATATATAACGCTATAGACTTATATAATATCTCAACCGAGATGTACGGGACGAAACGAACGGGATTCTGTAAAACATTACCAGCGAGGGGCCAGATGGGTTAGGTTAGGTTATGTTACGTTATAGACGAATATAATGTTCCCACCTGAGAAGTAGAGGCCGATACGCCAGGAATGTTGTAAAATACTACATCCGAGATGTTAGCCTGCCTTACGTTACGATATATATCGCTGTAGACGTATATAATATCCCAACCGAGATGTACGGGACGGCAGGAACGGGATTCTGTAAAAGATTACCAGCGAGGGGCTAGATGTGTTAGGTTAGGTTATATTACGTTATAGACCTATATAATGTTCCCACCGAGAAGTAGGGGCCGTTACGCCAGGAATGTTGTGAAATACTACATTCGAGATGATAGCTTGCCTTAGGTTAGGATATATAACGCTATAGACGTATATAATGTCCCAACCGGGACGGACGGGACGACACGAACGGGATTCTGTAGAACATTACCAGCGAGGGGCTAGATGTGTTAGGTTAGGTTATATTATGTTATAGACCTACATAATGTTCCCACCGAGAAGTAGGGGCCGATACGCCAGGAATGTTGTGAAATACTACATCCGAGGTGATAGCTTGCCTTAGGTTAGGATATATAACGCTATAGACGTATATAATATTCCAACCGAGATGTACGGGACGTCACGAACGGGATTCTGTAAAACATT